>JBBPLY010000051.1:0-43973 GCA_038090035.1 Xerocomus nothofagi | reverse complement strand
GGAAGCCACGGACCATACAGGGATCTGCTGCACCGGTCACTACTACTCATACATACCGCTGTACCCCCTTCCCGCCTCTTCTTCCCACCGCCATCATTCCACACAAAAGTTCCAGGATGGCTCCCAAGCGCCAAAAGACGTCGAACGACGACCCCCTCACGCGCGCCATTGCTCCCCCGCCGAACGAGACGCCCGCGGAACGACAGCTGCGCATAGCCGCAGAACAAGAAGCGAAACGAGTCTCTGATGCTATCGACGAGGAGCTGAACCGTCAGCGCATCGCCGACAAAAGGAATCCCAAGCCCGTCAAGATACTGCTGCTCGGTGCGTCGCCCAACCCCCTTCTCGGCCCCCCTCTGCGCTACAATTGTCCCCCCCTCTGGCAGGTCAGAGCGAATCTGGTATGTTGGTCCTGATGTTCTGATCATCCCTGCTGAGCGTCCTCTTCGTAGGAAAATCTACCACGCTCAAGAGTAGGTGGTAGCCAATAACTATCATGCCATGACTAATCGTTGTACGCCTCCAGATTTCCAGCTCATGCATTCTCCAAAGGTCAGCTCGCCGTATTTGGCCAGCCACATCGCACATCACTAACTTTTGTTTTGCTCAGGCTTTCCGTGCAGAGAAAGCCTCGTGGCGTGCCGTCATCCAACTCAACGTAGTACAGTCTATCCATGCTATTATCGACCTCATATCAAAAGCCCACACAGCCTCCAATGGCACATCACCAGCCTCATCCATTTCGAATGGTCATGCTTCCACATCTTCATCATCCCCCCCCTCCTCACCGATTGGCACAGTACCAAAAGAGTATCCCCCGATTACACCCGAGCATCTCAAACTCAAGATGCGACTCGCTCCACTCATTCAAGTAGAGGCTGCTTTGATTCGCAGACTACTCCCTCCGGATCAGGTCGAGTGTTTTTCCCGTCCCAATCTGACCGCTCCCCCGTTCCAGCAAGAGATTAGTGTCAACTCGAGCACCGGCTGGAAGAATGCTTTTAATCGTCTGTTGCGCAATGCTGGGGGTCGCGACAGTTGTGACAGCATAGACCTGGTCAGCTGGTCGGATCCAGAAGATCCCGGGGTAGTCTTGCATGCCTGTTCGGAAGACATGATAAAGCTTTGGGCGGATCCTACAGTCAGAAAACTCATGGAAATCGAAAAGTTGCGACCAGAAGATATGGCTGGATTGTGAGTCGCGTTGGTTCATCTTGACTTTGTCGCTGACCCATTTCGCCTGCAGCTTTTTGGATTCGTTGGCTCGAGTGACATTGCCTAAATATATACCGACAGATGGTATCACCGTCCATTGATACATTTTGCTGTCGAATTCACGCATGACAATAGATGATATCCTTCGCGCCCGGCTGAAGACGCTCGGGGTGACTGAGCACCGTTTCCAAGTCAAGGCTGGTGCGTGGTCCTTCCCAATTTGGAATGCAGGCGTTTACTAGATTCAGGACACATCGGGACTGCTATGAGCAGCGACTGGCGTGTGTTCGATGTCGGCGGTCAAAGGTCTCTAGTAAGTACTGCTTCGGGGTTATTTTTCAGTTTTGACACTTGATTTCTTGCCTCGACCTTGTAGAGAGGTATGCTGTTTCCTTCCTGCGTGGATAGAACAGGTTTCATCGTTTAATAGCGGCGTGGGCGCCTTATTTCGACGATATGAACGCCATCATCTTTTTGGCTCCCATAAGTTGCTTCGATCAGGTCCTTCAAGAAGATCCAACCGTGAATAGGCTGGTCGGTTTACCCTGTATGCTCACTTTCCAAGCACCTGAACTGAACGTTTACAGGCCGACTCCTTCCTCCTTTGGAAGAGTATTGTTTCGAATCCACTCTTGAAGAAGACGGACTTGGTGCTCTTCCTCAACAAATGTGACATCTTACGCGCGAAGCTTGAATCGGGCATTCGCTTGGGCGACTACATCACCAGTTTTGGTAACAGACCAAACGACTTTGAGAGTGCAAGTACATGTCAGTTTGATTTTAATTGCCGCCTTTTCGGCAGTAATGATGTATGCCCTGCCATCCGTAGACCTCAAGAAAAAGTTTGCTGGCTTGATGAAGGAGCATGCGGGTGATAGGCCGTTTTATTGTCATTTTACCTCCGTCACGGTGCGTCAATATTTGCGTGTCTGCTTTCGGCAGGGCTTTGGTTCAATTCGGTCTCTTTCAGGATACACAATCAACTGCACTGATATTACAGAATGGTAAGCATATAATATGGCGGCGGTGCTTGTGCGGGTCCTGGAATCTGACCGTACATTCACACCAGTACAAGATGTTGTCATACGGGATAACCTCAAGAGGAGTGCCCTCGTCGGATAGAATAAGGTGATGCTCGCTTCCGGAATTCGATGCCCCGGGTACGCCTATACCTACGGACCGACTATGTACCCTTGAAAGTCGTCCGGAACTCTGATGCTGCCGTACTGTACATCATATCCCGGGGGCATTCAGCTCAGATGATTCACTCTCTTTTCCTGTAGTATACCTTACATATGATTTCCTAGTCAAAACTTACATCTGCCATGTTGCCACGGTTTGTCGTCGCTGGTTTCCCTCTGGAGGGGTTAGTAGCTTCCGCCGTTTGTGGATATATATCACTGGATGTCGATTCATTCTCTGATCGCTGCATCTCAACGTTTTGACCCACGTTGGTCGCCCATTGCCTCAGCTAGAGGGGGGGCTTATGCACGGGCCCTTGTCGTGCATTATTGCGCCCGGACATGTTGCCGCCATCAACTTGAATACTAGTGCAGATAGATCGCCGTCGGAGCCGTTGACAGTGTTTGGGGCTCGGCTGAGCCACCACCGAGCGGTATCAAAATTGAAACGAACAAGCATCCAGTGCACAAAACAGCTCCCGGGCAGAGGATCATCTATCATGCGAACAGAGGATCATCGATAAGATCCAAGTCAGCAGCAGTGAAAGATGTCGATGAATTCTGTGCTGTATGATAGTTTCAGCCAGAGCGGTGTCGCGACTACACAACTATCGAAGGTCGTTTTCCTTGGCACACCGGAGAGGATTGGTGTGGGTCGGACTCTGAATCGAAGATGCTCGGTCGCCGAGACTCGGACCTGCGTCCGGTCCACTGAAACGCATTCGGAGAAAAAAGGCTGTAGTATCTTCTATTCGTATCGTACACTGTGCTAAAGACGGCGTTACATGCAACTCAGTGTGTCATGACGACGATAAGCTGTGGTATTGAGGGGAGGCCTGTCAATCGCGCGTAACTTTTGAGATCAGGCCAAGCTCGTTGCGAGGTGTGCTTCTATTCCCTACGGTCGGCCAGAACTTGAGGTCAAGAGTCGTCTAGGTTGATCGAGTTGCCTCTCGGGTAATCGTGGGCGGACGTGTTGGAGATCACATCCCAGTTACTAGAACAGGCACCAACGCTGCTCTGAGCGTCACTCCAGGAGTCGGTACCGGAAAAAGACAAGCTACTGCTTCGAGACCTAATTCTCAGACTTGCCGGTCGGGTGCGAGGATACGGCCCTGTGTTGCGTGGCGTCGTGAATTGGGTAGGAAGATTTGTGGGAGCACTAGGATGGGGTTCTCTAGGTAACCAATTGGCCTCGCCCTCGGAGTCTGTCCAGGAGCCATAGACGGAAGACGGCGCCGAAGGGGAGGGAGAAGATGGCGGCGTAGATCCGGGGGTACTGGTGGAGGGGGATGGAATCGTCAGCGGCGACTGCAGATTCCCTTCGGATATTCTAGTCGAAGGGATAGATGGCAGAGCGAGCATACGATACCGTGGCAATGGTCCCAGCAGTGAGCCTTCCATGCCTTGTCTCTGTCGCCTCGCAGCGAGGGTCGTCTCGATGACTTCCTCCCACCGTTGACCGAACTCGTCGGCGTCATCTGCCACGGGTGTGTCCTCCTCCCAGGTCACGACGACATTGGGCCTCGGCGACGGGGGCAATGAGCCACTGATGGATGGTTCACCGATGGAGGACGCATCATCTGTGAGGTACGCCAAATCTTGCGTCATGTTGCTCGTGTGCTCCCTCAACGTTTCCGTGCTGGACGACTTTTTTATCCTTCCATGCTTTTCTTCCCACCGCAACAGCTCCTCTCGCTCCCTCGAATGCCTTGCAAACATCTCATCCCAGACGGTGATGACTGGCTGTTCGGGTACGAGATTTTCCCGCTTCCATGTCGATTTCAGCATCCACTCCGTGTCCAGCATTGCCAGGTATGTTACGTCCTTCCACACGCCTGCCACGCCCTCTCCCTCGGGTTGGTAGACCGCTCTTCGCTTCGTGCCTTCATGCGTGAATCCTGACCCGATGAACAACCGCAGGGCTCTGTCTTTGAACTGCGTATCGAGAATCGCCGCCTGCACGCGATGGAACTTGAGATCTTCGAACGCCCAACGGAGGACGAGTTGCACAGCTTCGCGAGCATAGCCACGGTGCTGTACAGCATGCTCTATGATGACGCCGATGTTGGCTTCGCCTGCTGGGAGGTTGGCAGGACCGGCGTACAGATAGACGAGTCCAACTCTTCGACCCGTCGGAGGGGGTGGTGGGAAGGGCGGCGACACGGAAGAAGTGAGCGGTGAGAAAGGTGTGTGAGCTGCTGGGGAGTGGGTATCCCAGAGTGCTAGTGATTCGTCGTTCTCATTTTCGTCTTCGCCTTCGGTGTAGGCAGGCGCATTCACCACGATGTGGGCGCAGAGGAGACATTCGTCTGCGAAGGAGAGAAACTCTGGGCAAGATGCTTGGCCAGGCTCGACGGCAGTCATCCTAAACAACCGCCAGAGCTTATCAAGGTACCCCACGGCTGCTCCACAATCAGTCAGCAGGGAAACATTGCGTGATCGCAAACGGTGCAAGTCCATCTAGAAACGAGAAAGGCTGGAGGGGGAGGATGGGAAAGATGGGCGTTCGTGTTGCGGTCGTAGAGATGCTTGTATGATTATAAGTGCTTACTGTGTGCGTGGGCGCTTCGCCGCACCCAAGAATGGGGGACTCATCACTGCGGTCGCATCAGACTCGAGGCTTCCGAGACATGGGTCCGATTCTAGTGGCTGTGTTGGGTCCTCGTCGTGTGTAACCGAACACTTGGGCTAGTACCTTTCGAACGGTCGCTTTACACTGGGTTTGCCCACGACGACGCATCGTTCGAGCGTAGATATCTCCGTGCAAGGTCTGTCAATAAATGACCGCCGTACGGTGATTAATGCGATCGTGGTATTCACACACTGCATGGCAGAACACGAGGCCCCGGTGTGCTACTACGTGTGAACGGCGATCTCCCCCTATAATATGATAGTTCCGATATCTCTAGTGGCATTATTGAACCACAACGAGTAGGGACGGTCTGCAAGAATGACTTGGCAGGCTCTTTAGCCCAAGTCTGGCCCCACCAGTCAGACGGCATTTGATTGGACTAGGACGGTGATGAGCAGACGCTTCGACTTGGGGGTTCCTTTCGAGCACTACACGTGACTTGCTATCCAACCTCTTGCCAAAAGTCTCGACTGCCCGATGAGTTTGAATGTGTCGCGCAATGCACTGTCACATATCAGACTTGTTCGTCGGACTCTTTCCTCGGCACCCTCAAAACTCGACTCGAAAGCCTTCTCAAAGACACTACTCCTCCCAAAAACACTTTTCCCCCTCTGGGCTGACCCCGCAAGGTCGGAGGATCTGTTTAAAAAGAAAACGTGCGACGAACTTTATCAATGGCAGGTTTGTTACGCGTGCACTCGCGCTCTACGCTTCGTTTTAACGCGGCGGTGCTTCCTAGGCGCAGAACGCCAAAGGTCCATGGTTCGTGACGCATGACGGCCCACCGTATGCAAACGGTCATCTCCACATCGGTATGACATGCCTACTACCCAGAGCTTCTTGTTAACACCAATCCACCAGGTCACGCCTTGAACAAGATCTTAAAAGACATCATTAACCGTTTTCATCTCTCTATCGGTGATCGCGTTCAGTCAGTGAAAACGCTGGTCCTGTACTAGAAAACTCATACGAATCCACACGAATAGCTATCGTCCTGGGTGGGACTGTCATGGTTTACCCATAGAGAACAAAGCTCTACATGATCTGAGGGTGAGACTTGTTCCAAGACCCGCAAACAGTATCCAAAGCCATAGCCGTTATGACCGTTCATCTGTTTTTCCTAGGAAGACCCTCATTCACTCCCGGCCTCTACCATTCGTAGCGCAGCGAGGAAGACCGCTGAACGTGAAATGAAGATCCAACGAGAAGAATTCGAGAAGTTTGGTATCATGGCGGATTGGGGCAAAGAGTCAACTTATCGTACACTTGGTGACGACCTCCTTGGGCGATCGTTGAGTCATTCGTCACTGATTGCCTTCTAGATCACCAGTACGAGATGCGACAACTTCGCATTTTCCAGAAAATGGTATCCAAGGGTCCGTTCCCTTGTCGATATCAACCCGTCGACTCCTGACAATTCCTCTTCCCAGGTCTTATTTACAGAGACTACCGACCGGTTTACTTCTCGCCCTCCTCACGCTCCGCGTTGGCGGAAGCTGAGCTCATATACAAGGACGACCATATCTCACATTCTGTATACCTAGCATTCACACTTGATTCTGCCTATTCCAATACCCTTGAAGGTACTGAATTGAGCAAGATAGCCCATGCAATGAGGAGTGAAACGGTCCGTCTGCTTGTTTGGACGACTACACCTTGGACCCTCAGTGCTAATATGGTACGTCGCGGAAATCTGATACTATGTGCTTCCTTGTGACCTCGGCCTCTCGAATCTGTCAGGGTATTGCAGTGCACCCGGATCTCATTTATACCGTCGCGCGGAGTCCACGACAGCCCGGGCTTCTTGTCGTAGCCAAGGATCGACTCTCGGCACTCGAGCGCGTCCTTGGTCCACGTGAAGAGATTGAGGTGATAACGGAGCTGCCAGGGTCAGGACTTGTTGGTTTGGGTTACCAAGGCATTTTCCCCACATCTTCGCGTGGGGAGGTTTCGCCAGATTCTCCGGATTTGACTGTCATTCCAGCGACACACGTTACCTCTGATTCTGGGACTGGTTTGGTACACTGTGCACCAGCACACGGTGCCGACGACTACCTCACTTTCCATTCACAAGGCCGTATTGGCTCGGGAATGTTGTGTCATGTGGACGGCGAGGGTAAATTCTCGCAACGTGTGTTGGATGTCGTTCCCCCGGAATTGGGAGGTAAAGCACTTGTAGGCTTGGATGTGCTAAAAGAAGGATCTAGAACCATGGTAAAGATATTAGAGGGTCACGGATCGCTGTTGGCCATTGAGAGGATCAAACACCGATACCCCTATGATTGGAAAACGAACGAGCCTGTCATCGTAACGTGAGGTTCTTATGAAACTAACCACACAGAATCCGAGGACTGACTGTCTGTTTGGTTTTTGCAGAGCGACATCGCAGTGGTTTGCGAATTTGGACGATATCAAAGAAAATGCATTGATTGCGCTCGAGGAGGTAACATTCTTCCCCTCCCTTTGTACGTGGTTCCGGTAGATTCTACAAATGACCGTTGACACCATTTCCAGCCCGCAATCGTCTTACGGCATTTGTCCGGTCCCGCTCTGAATGGTGCATCTCTCGTCAGCGCGTCTGGGGTGTCCCGATACCGTCACTACACCACGTTCCCAGTGGCACTGTTGTCCTCACCCCTTCTTCCCTTTCTCACATCCTGCGGGTGTTAGATCTGAATGGTGTCAACTATTGGTGGGACGGATCCGTCGATGACTTCCTCGCTCCAGAACTCGTTGCCAAATACGGCAAAGCCGGATGGGAGAAGGGTACGGATACGATGGACGTATGGTTCGACAGCGGAACGAGTTGGTCCATGTTGGCAGAGATAGAGGGAAGGAAGCATCGTGCGGATATCTGCATTGAAGGGTCAGATCAACATCGGGGATGGTTTCAGAGTCAGCTGCTTACTGCCATCGGCACTACCGATGATGACATGACGCCAGTGAGCCCGTACGGTACGTTGATCACGCACGGTATGGTGCTTGACGAGACTGGGAAGAAAATGAGCAAGTCACTCGGCAATGTTGTTAGTCCGCTAACGGTCATCAACGGTGGTACCGTGGGTCTTGCAATACTGTGGACGATCTTTCCGTGAGACTGATAACACCTAGGACAAAAAGAAGGAACCTGCTTATGGGGCAGATGTTCTTCGGCTCTGGGCAGCGACCGTCGAGTATTGGCGTGATATGTCCATTGGCCCTACCGTGCTTGCACAGACTGCGGAATCTACGAGGAAAATTCGAAATTCTGCCAGATTCCTGCTCGGGAATATCGGCTCGACAGCTTCGCAAAACAGTGAAATGTGCTGCAGTGTGGAGAAGAAGGATCTGGGATTGGTTTGTGTTTTTTCCATGCCCAATGATGTGCAAGCGACTTACACTTGACATAGGCGGAGCGATACGTCATGAATGAGTTATACAAGCTCGAAAGGACGGCCCTCGAGGGCTACGCAACGTTTAACTTTCCTCGAGGTATGCCATGTATGCGCATTCACCTTGCAGTGTTGACGCTACATTCAAGTTATGGTTGCTTTGACGAATTTCGCCAACATCACACTTTCGTCTCTGTATTTCGATATCATAAAGGACGTCTTGTATGCCAGTGATGCTCACAGTATTGAACGTAGAGTAGTGGTTGATACCCTCAAAAAGGTGAGTGTTAACTATCGCCAGAGTCCAGGAGAGAAGTCTCACATTCACCATTAGATACTGCAAAGCATGACATCGGTACTGGCTCCAGTACTTCCCTACCTCGCGGAAGAGATACATGCGCACCGTGCAACCGAAGCTTCCGAACGTTCATTCTTCACGAATAGATGGGAGCCATTAGTATGTTTGATCGTTACGCGCGATATTGATCTACAAGTGACACATGCCTGATCCAATAACTAGAGCACCGAATGGCAGGATCTTCAGGCAGAAAAAGACATGGATAGCTTGTTGACTGTGCGTAGTGCTGTGCTATCGCTCTTGGAGAAGGCCCGGGGAGACAAGTATGCGCTTACGACATGTGATACGTGATTTATGCTAACATCAGTCTCAGGAACTTAAAGAGCGCTTTGGAGGCACAAGTGGTGATCACCTTGCCATCTGATGCAAGCGAACTGGAGCTTGTGGGATTGCTAAGGCGTGAAGGTAAACATGACGTTTGCCTTGGGAGCAAGTTGGCTGAGTCGACGGACGCGATTAGCAAACTTTTTAAAGGCCCTCTTCATTGTATCCGATGTGACATTGTCAGGAAAGGTTGATGTCACATTGAACTCTCCGGCGTGGGGGTACAGTGGTTCGTTAAGCATTCCAGGTATGCCGACCGTCATTACGCGTTACCTGGGACTAAGAACTTTGATAGGCTCCCATGCTAAAATGGATCTTCATATCCGACCTGCCGCGTTGCATAAGTGTCCCCGCTGCTGGACGTTCGCGCGGCACGAGGAAGATGATCTCTGCTTGAGATGTGCAGACGTCGTGAGGAAGCAAGTGTCAACCAAATATTTGTGACTGCGTCTTGATAGCCGTCAATTCACAGCGGTGTACAAGCTAGTGAGATTATTGGAGGGGGGCGGTTAGAGAGCAACGGGAGGGAAGGCGTAAGACAGTGACTGGACTGGTATTTGCAAGTCTGCTCTCGATCAGATTTTGATCATTATGGCGGATCTGACAGTTGTCAAGGACGGTGACCACAGGCTCGATACAGATGCATGTTGGGGAGCTGCCAATAGAACAGATTCCAGACCATGATAACGGCTGCTCTGGTCACTCCCAGGCTTCACATATCCCACCCATGATTCCAAAGATGGAGGGCAGTTCTTGATCATGATGATCTGCCACTTGACCATGGTAGTCTGATCGTATCAGACACTGCAAGCGAGCAGTTCCTTTTTTTTTCCTGTCCAACCGCCGTGTCTCGAATTATCTCGTTAGCTCTGCACACCGCCGTAATATCTTTAGTTTGATCTTTTGTGCCATCAATCTGTATCACGACCAAGAAATGGAAGTTCACAAATAAAAGGTTCCGGGGACGATTCGGAACTTTAAAGTTAGATGGGAATGACAAAAACGCAGGTTAAATTGAAGTTGTTCTTGAACCAACCCGATCAGAAAGTTGCGACGTTATACTTTCGATGGGTTCCGAAGGCTTGCAGATAACAATACCAGGTGATGGGCTAGTATTATCCTACGCTTCGAATGCTCATTCACGCTGCGTAGACTTGGATGAGGATGACTTCCAAACCACCCCAGTCCCGTTCGGTCGTTCCGGTGCATTTGGCTTTGGCAGTGCATCCGGACCAGAGTCGCCCACTATTATCACCCCAACGACCGCGATAGCTGAAAGAAGTTTCTTCAGTGCACACACACGAGGCGATTCTCTTGCCTCCGATGACTCGTTTTTCGACCACGCCCCACGTCGACCTTTTGCACACGCTTCGCAGTCTTCCGTTGCCACCACCTCTACGTCCCTCTCCACGGGTACAGCCCCATCCTCGTTCAGCAAAAAGACTTCCTTCGCCTCCATTCGAAACGCGTTCAAATCCAGTTTAAAGACTAACGCCGACGTGCCTCCGCTTCCTAGCTTGGATCACCACCAGGCGTACCCGATCTTGAAGAATCCATTCAATAGATCAACCTCGTCGCTCGCCCACTCAATCACCGCAACGTCGAAGCAAGGCAGCACTGCGAGTCCTCCACATCAACATCCCCGCCCCCCTACGCCTGGTGAAGCACGTCCTGTTCGGTCTACGTCTCGTCCCCGTGGACATTCCACAGCGCGCTCACACCATTCACATTCTGGCTCAGCATTTTTTGGTTCCGAAAATGGGAGTGATCACGGACATGGTTATCCTTTTGGCCATAACCCAAATCACGCGCCCACGTTTGGCCATCTCCACAATTCGCCACCTCCCGTTCCACGTGTCCCTGAATCACTCGTCGTTCCGAGGAGCGAGAGTCCGATCATATCGGAGGACGAAAGTGAAGATCTCGGTTCGTCAAAAAGTCCCGCGGATTACGCACTGCACGCAGTTTTCATCCGATTCGCTACCCTCGCCGAGGCAAAGATCGACGCTTTTGTACGCGAAAATTCGGTAAGAATTTTATCATTTCATGCGACGGCTGCGCAACCCGTATAACGCTTGTATCTTTTTCCATGGGAGATTCGCTATTGATACATGCACACTGTTTAGGATAGCGATCCGATTTTGACCGACTTCTTTGGTCCTACCCTCGACCCACAATTTGATGGACTCCTTCAATCACTCGGCAAGATCGCACAGAAACGTGCCAAGAATGTCATAGACACCATTATGCGCTGGCGCCGGGGTATTCGTGACTCTCCAGTCAACCGATCTGGGTACCCCCTGGTGTCTGAACGTGGATCTCTCGCTGCAATCTATGTCATGTGCAGAGCATTGGTTGTCATTCTCTCTACGCTTCCTGCGAACGCTCTAAGTGATACAATGGGATATAGCTTGGAAGAAACCATTTTTGAACAGTTTAAACGGCCGTTGTCGATGATGAACCCCAACTACAAGCTATGCGCAGAGCTATATGCGGGCGTTCTGGGCTGTTTGGCTGGCCTAAGGTGGGTGCCCTGCCGAAGCACATGTATATGCACGCATGGAATTATTGCTAATTACATCCTTTTCGATCTTTAACAGGTTCCTGAGTGTTACAGATCGATTTCTCCATGAGTTTGCCCCCGTGGCGCACGGACAAATTGCGAAGGACTCGGACACGAAGTTTGAGAACCTAGTAAAAGGTTTACGGTATGTACAAATTAAAGTAAGTCTAAATATGTGAACGTCTTGAGCAAGACGTGTAGTTCATCGTAGGCGTTCAACAGGTTTGGCCCCCAGAGGCATTCGAAGAAGGTGCTGAATTCATGGAATCCTTGGCAAAATCATTCGAGAATGCACACGGTCTACGTTTCAAAATAGCTTTTGCAGAGACGCTAACACGATTATTGCACCCTATTGGCAAGGTGGGACCATGATCCCCTGGCTGATGATGCTCGAATAACCTCGTCTACAGGCCGCTCAAGCAGAAGTAAACCATCCGCAGTGGGAGAAAGCGATAGAGAAGATTTACCCTCGTGCAAAGGAGATGATGTCAAAGCCTCGATATTGGCATGTTGCGTATCCACTTGCAGTTACAGCGCTATGTGTGGCGCCGCATCAGTTTTTCCTAAAAAACTGGATGGTGTGTTTTGAGTATGGAATCAGTAAATTGAAGGTATCGTCTAGAGTTCTTTTGGTTGTGCGAACTTGCTGTATTCACCCTTCTATTCCATAGGATAAACCATACCGCATTCCCATTCTCAATGGGATAGTCCGCTTGATCTGGACATATCTTTACCGTTGCCAAGAGCCTGCATCGACCAGCACTTCGAAACTTGATGGGCTCCTAAAGCACTTCTTCCCCACGGGACGGCCGTCTGTCTTTCCACCTGAAGAACATCTTGAACCGTTTATTTGTGTTGTCCATTTTATCATTTCTCGTTATTTCGACTATGGCTGCGACTTCTGTATGGAACTCTTGCAAGAGTCTGCTAGCGCGAGCGGCACATTGGCTCCGGAACGTGTTGGAATCTTGGTGCAGGCAACCCTCTTGACATTACATGGTCTTGAACGCGAGGAACCGACGCCAGCATGGCCATCTAGTGCAGACTTTTCTGCAATACCTCCATGGGACGATTACCCCTCCTCTTCGGATGTTCTTCCGGCCTCGGTGCTTTCGAAACCCGGCATTCAGGGCTTTGTTGACCGTTTCGGTGCGGCAACCTCTACCATTGCACAGGCGTGTTTCAAGGCAGTTGGTCATATGTCAGTATTTGACGAACAATGGTCACTGGCACGTTCCGCTACGTCTGGCAATGCATCGTCTTTCGAGGAATCCCACAACTTGGTTATCCGTCGGCATCCAGAAGGAACTTTCGCGTATCCGAACCACTTGGTTTCACATATCAGCATTTTGCAGACGTGCTATCAATCATGGCCACGATGCTTACACACCCCATCAATCTCCCTTCCCGACGCAATCGATATGCTCTTGCGTGGCGTCGTACATGTCGAACCGCGGGTAGGCGAAGTTGCAGGAGCGGCTTTGAGGAGGTTCATGAAAGACGTGCTGTATGCGCCAATGGTACTTAAATGCTTCACCGCGTTCTTATTTGACCCCAAGAATATCGAGCGGGAAGGAACTGGCCATCGGATTCTCTTCGAAAGCGCAAGGCTACTGAACCTCTGGACCGGCATGGTGGATACATGGATCATCGGGCTCTCCCAGAAGCCGAAGCAGGGACTGGCTGGGATCGATTTGCAGGCTGTTCTTCTGCAAGCCGAGGAGATCGTACTTGGTGCACTTTTTCTCCTTTCGTATGAATTGATGCACATCCGCTGTGCTGGCGTCAAGCTGGTACGCTCGCTCATTCCCCTTTGCAAAGATCTCGCTCCTGGGGTTGCTTCGGCCAATGATCCCACTCCTTTCGCATTCTTGTTCTCATCACTGTTTGAGAATGACACAAAAGAGTGTCCCCTCCTTCAGGGTTTTGACGAATTGCTCGATCGTACCGAGTTAGATCGTCTTCAGCAGTGGAGAAGGTCTGCGAAGCCGGATGTCCTTCTCCGAGTGGCGGACAGCAATGTGGAGAAAGACCGCAAAATATGGCGCTTCGTCTATCCAGCGTTCATGCGGGCTTCGATGTCAAGCTGTGGCAAGCTTATCCCAAATTGTAGGGCTGTCGTCGAAGTTGCGACATCACAATATCACCCAACGATGCTCCGACTTGCTGGAATAGCATCCAGTGGTCGCATGCAAACTTCTCGCTCGACGGAGCGCGAGGGATACAAGCTGGTCAAAGAGAATATGATCCTGGTTGACCAGTGGTACATCTGGGCTAGGGTGCTTTGCTCTACCGCTGCGGTGTCGGACAATCGACCTGCGATGACGCAAGCAGGTAGCGAACACACCCGCGCACCTTCGGAAGCAACCTTTGAGCGCGAGAGAATGTCAACGACGCGTTACCTATTCAGGCACCTGACACCTTTTCTTGACGTAGACTATACACCATTCCGAGATGCTGCCGTGCTGTCTATTAGTGCGTTTCCTCCCGAAGGGTATCCTCAATTGCTAGAGGATCTTAATCTCTTCACCTCTCGCCAATTTTATGAAGGCCGCACCAGGCCAGGTTCGCCCGCGACCAGTATCCGCCCTCGTCGACAAGCTCGTCTGCTTACAGCAGTTGGTCGGATCTATTACCTCACTGCTCCGCACCTTCACTCACTAAAGTCGTCGAGTAAACAAGAAGCTCTGTCCCAGGCGCTCAAGTTCGTTAGGAACACCCAAGCATTCCTGATTGCACCCGAGAACCGTGATAATTATTCTTTACAGCGGCTGCGGCGCTATTTTTGCGGGTTGGTTGAGCGTCTTTTCGATGGTTTAGAAGATCTTCCTGAGGCAGAAGGCACCCCTCCCAATATCCATCTATCTCTTTACCGTACGTGCGAAGAATGGTGCCAATATGGCCCACAGAACGAATCCACCAAAACAAGGTTCATTTTGATGCAAAGAGCTGCGGCAGCAGCTATAAAAGATCCTGAGGCGGAATCGGACGCTGGCGAACGATTTCAACACGAGACCAAGTTGTTGTCACATGCGTCCGTCAGTGCCCTGTCGTCTCTTTGTGTAAGTTGTCGCTCATTCCGGGGAGCAACACATTACTGACTGGATGTTGTAGCAAAGAGCTTGCCGCTCGGCTGACACCGCCGAGTTAAACTCTCCGACCGAACGTCCTGGCCTGGATTATCCTAAACCGCTCGAGGCTGCTCAGATTCTGGATCGAATCCACGCTGTGTTTGAAGACGCGCAAATCGCATTGGTGACCTACGGAAGGTAAGTTCGTTCGTTTGCCGTGAAGCTCGTATTTGACATATTTGACCTGTTATTTCTACCTCAGAAAAGCACTACGCTCTCTTCTCGGTTTGCCTCATCCCGGCGCAGATCTACTGGCAGACATCCTTCGTCGAGGGTTCTGTGATCCCATGACCTCCACATTGAGTGCTGCCGCGTTTTTCGAAACCATCACGGATGTGATCTGCAACGTATCAGGCCATCCTTTTACGTTTGCACAGGTTGCTTGCCTTGGGTTAGCGAATCTATGCCATGGAAACGCCACGATACGACGGCACGCATTCAACGCTCTTGTGGCCATTCATGAGCAGTCCGCAGGCATGATTGCCATGGCCGAGTTCGAACCAATGGTGGCCAACGACACTCCGAGCGTTTATCTTCACGCCCATCGACTAGTTACAGAATGTCTTGCAGGGGAGCATCCAGAGCAAGCCTTCGATGTTCTCGCAGAAGTCACAGCACTGCTCTTACGGGTCCACCGTCACGGTAACGAAAGAGTTTGTCATCTTATGCTACAAGGCTTGGAACATTGGATGCCAAACCTCGAGATAACCGCGCCCGACACGTCGAAGTTGGCTTTGACGCCGAAAGGCAGCCTTGTTGTGTACCACTTGCTCGCTCTAACCAAACGATTCAGTGATGTACAGCCCGAGCAAATCGCTGCAATTTGGGCTAGGCTTGTTGAGGTACCAGACCCATTGGCGGGGCGAGCTGTTACATCCTTTTTGGTCAATGAGTCCCTCAAGGTCGCCACGAATGCCTTCGTCAAGTGTGCTTCTGAAGTTATTGCGTGCTTGTCTCGTTCAGCGGCGGGTGTACATATCTTCCAGGAGCTATGCAGCGTTTGCAGGCCAGAAAGGATGCTACCTACATTCGAGCACCGGCTGGAGCAACCGACTCCAGAAGAACTCGAACTATGGTCTGATCTCGACGTGCTGTTCGCGGACGATCAGCCTCGCCAACTCTTGGGTTCTGGTCAATATGCAATGGTGTATATTGGCTCTGTCTCACTCGAACGTATGTGGACAAACCACGAACAGATACCCGTCATCCTCTCGGCCGTCCTGCCACATCTGGATCACAGGGTCTCGATGCTGCGACTAGCTGCGCGTCGTATGCTGTTTCAACTGATGAGAGCTTGCATACCACGACACGCATCGGCCACTGACAAGGTGGGACATTCCGCTCGAGCGGCTCTGCTCTCGATCGTTGCGACCATGGAGGGTCAAGGGGATTCCCTTTTCTGGTCAGAATGTGATTCGGAAGAGGTAGTTATGCCTCGCATGAGGTACATCGTTGACCAGGTGGCGTCCATCGTTGGGCAATTTGTCCCGGGTCTAGCAAAGAACCTAGCTGCCTTGTCGATACCCTACGTTGAGCATTGCCATATTCGCGGCATCGCCAAACGATCTCTTGAGGTCTTTCGGTTGCTGAAGGTCCCTCTCTCTCAAGACGTCCTCGGGCATCTACTTAGTTGCTTGTGCTCTATCATAAGTGACGATGAGACAGAGCTCCACCACCTTGCCGGGGTGATCATGTCTACGCTTTCGACCTCCGTGGCTTCGGATGATCTCAATTCCGCCCTCCTTCCCCGTCTTTTCTGGGCAACAGCATCATGTCTCATGACAGTTGTTGAATCGGAATTCGCTGCAGCGGTCAAACTTTTAAAGTTGTTGCTTGGCAAGTTGGATTTAAACAACGTGGAGATCGTCGAATCAATACTCGAACAGCGTCCAGAGTCTTGGAACGACATATACAGTCTACAAACATGCCTCTTGAGTGGCTTGCGCTCGGTCACTACTATGGCGGACACCTTTGCGGCACTTCAGCAGCTGACTAGAATCTCGGATTCCCGGCTCATTGAACCCTCCGAACGTCGTGTTTGTGACCTATTCACCCTCTCCCTTCCGTTGTGTTTGCATTCCATGTCCAATGACCATCGTGATATTGCCCTCGACGACTTTTGTACATCCATCGCCGTCCTTGCTTCACAAGAAGGCCAGGACAGCATCTCTCGCATCATGACTTCCTTCGCCAAGAATCGCTTTCGTACAAAAGACGACTTCCTTCGACAATCTATCGCCGGGCTCCGCGAATACTATTCGGCCACACACTGGTCGGGGATTGCCACGCTCCTTCTGGGATTGGTGCTCAATAAGGAGAACTGGGTACGCATTCACACGATGCAAGTGTTGAAGGCGTTCTTCCAGCAACGTGACGCGCGAAATGCACACCATTCACTCGCGACCGAACACCTCATGCCGTTGCTGCGACTTGTCGAGGGTGACCTGGCTGCTCAAGCACTTGATGTCCTTGAGGAGCCGACAAAGGTGTTCGGGGGACAAAATTCCTGTAATGTTCTCCGGATGAGCATGCATACCTCAGTCAATGCCGCCCCTATGGACGAAGGAGAAATCTTTGGCGTTCCTGAAGATTCGGGATGGTGTATCCCTCGAGTCAAATCCCGGAGATCTATTTGCAAGAATAACATGATGGCAGTCGCACAGACGTGCATCGGTGCCCTGCGCCCATCGTATATCGATCGGGAGTCACGCTCACAAATTATGTCGTTCGCCGACACGCTGGAAGAGGACCTCGGCGTCCTAGTCCAAGATCTTCACGAGCTGAGTGAATTTTTTCAGAACACGAGACCACGCCCCCGTATTTTGGTACCGAGTCAGCAGTTGGAGGAACGCGTAGCATCCATTATCGCGCGGTCGACGGACAACTCCAACGACACACCTCAGACACCGTTTACAGACGTCTTTCATATTGGGAAACCGAATGATTATTCAGATGATTCTGGTGATGAAAGCGGTTCTGATTCGGAGCTCGATGCATTCATTTATGATTCACCAACGTTTTATCAGAGAAGCCGACTCGACTAGCACCGTCCTCTTCAGCTGGATTACGCGTATGTACGGAATACTTGGCGCCTGGAATAAAATACATCTTGCACGTTTTTCGGGCGTGTTTCATATCAGTCTGACGTCATCATCGATATTGGTATATCCTCCCCTCCGCCTCGCCGCAACTGGGCCTTGCTTCGACCTCCACCGAGTTTCCACAGAATCGGTCAGTCAAAGAATCAGCATGGGAGATACCGTCATCCGCGAGGTAACATTCCCCTGTTTCCTATTTCCGACGCTCAGATGCGGTGTCACAGGTCATCAAAGACGTTTGGACGTTCTCCCGGTTCGTTCTGCGCCGAGCCAACCAACCTAGCGATTCATCCTTTCTCTAGTCCGTTCGCTAGATATGGCATATTCCCTATCGGCGGTAGATCGACCGCTGTCAGATTAAGAGATGGGGGCGTTTGGGTGCTCGCCTCGACCCCTCTTGATCGTGAAACGAAAACTAAAATCAGTGAGCTCGGTCCAGTCAAGTATGTTTCTGAATTCCATCACTGCTCCACCGCCTTCACGCTCACCCAGGTACATCATCAATGCGGACACTGCCCACCATCTCTATTTGCTAGAGTTCAAAATGGCATTTCCTGATGCAAAGGTCATCGGAGTGGAAGATACAGTCAAGAATATGAACGAAAAATCATTTCCATTTGACGGACGTGAGTGTCTGCTCTCGTTTCGACTCCTTTGGCACATTAATGTGAGCTACGACCCAGTCTGGGGTCGCGATCCTCCCAACGCGCAGTATGGCTTCGAAGAGGACGTAAGTAAACCCTGCATACAGTGAATCCATAACTGACTCCGTTTCCAAGATCAAACACTGGTACGTTCCAGTGGGCAAAGGAGATGGACGAACGTCGCTCACTCAGACTGGTCCAGCTACTTCTCTGGCTTCAGAAATAAAGACGTGGCATTCCTTCACATCGCTTCCAAGACTCTGATTCAAGCAGACCTGCTGTTCAATTTACCAGCTACCGAACAAGTGGGTGGCACGAGTTTGATCGATTGATTTATTCAATTGTTCCTAGTACTCGAAATCCTCCAAATGGATCCCTCAAGCAACTTTGAAGCCGGATTCATGGGCCCACCAGAAAGTCATTCAAGGTGTCACGCTTGATGTCGAGTGAGTTGAATTAGTGCCCGCCTTGGCTCGACTTGACCGTCGTCTGTAGAGCGATGAAACGCGACGCAAAGACGGTGGCTTCCTGGGACTTTGACAGGATCATCCCTTGTCATGGGGTAAGCACAGAAAAGAGCGGTCCTCTGACCCTCGAATACTTACGTCGTCCTTCAGGATGTTATCGAACGAGCCGGGAACAAAGCATGGCGAGCTGCCTACCAATTCTTCATTGACTAACGCCACGGACATGGCTGATTATCGGGAAAATACGAGTCTGTAATTATAGTACTGTGTTAAATATGTAGCGCTTCCGCGGTATATCTATTCCCGAATGCATTGATAATTGTGCTTGATGACTGCGCTCGGGCGATTGGAACCTTGAAGTACGAACTTGTGCACAATCTTGTCAAAGTTGGTAGCCTGGTTTGAGGAAAAACCCCGCGTGGACTTAAAACTACGAAGAATAGCCACCGAATGCTCGATCGGCGGCGGCGGTATCGGAAGTGGATGTCGCTGTTGTTGAAATGGTTCAAGAATGGATGAGAAAGACGTGATGCTATGACTCATGTACGCATCGCTGAAGTATGACATGCGAAGCCGGGAAAGGGACCATGGCACCGTGACTGAGTTCTGTTAGGCTCGCCAAGCCTGGGCCTTTGGTCAAGTTTAGGCATCTGTTGGAGGCCAGTCTGCGCAAGGCGTCATTACAATGGGCGGACAGGACTCTTCACGGAAACACGGCTGGGTCATAGTGAGCGGGTAGACAGCGCAAGAGATGTTTTCACGGCCTATAATATCAACGATGATTTGCAGGACACTCGGGGCCATCGATAAAAGTCAAAGATTTCAGTACTGCGCAAGTCTGGAGAAAAATAATTGAATTGATATGGGTTGGGGGTGAGTACATGGTCAACGACGGCACGGTGTCTATACTTGTCGTGTTTTTACACCACTCTTGTGCGCCAGTTGGATACGAAACCAGTCTTGATGCGTATCCCTGCATCAAGATGACCTTTGTGAGGGTGAGCAGTATGCGAAAAGTGATAGTCCTGTCGGTGAGAGATTGACGAGGTAATTTTCTCTTGCGACAGCCCAGGAGTGTGATGTCTGAAGAAAGCAGGGTCCTGAGGCTTGTGATAGTGAAGGATCGCGTGTCGCGGTTCCAGCCAAAATAACGAAACGAACTTAAAATCTCAGATGTCTTCAACGTTTGCTCTACAGACAACTGCTCACATTGGAGTATCGCTTGGTGATGGAACGTGCTTCACTTCTTCAAGACGCCTTAGAAACGGTCATTCCACTTTAATGCATTCCAGCTCACTGACTGGTTGTAGGTCGACAGAGGTCTGTCCAGCGTGGGCACGAAGGCCATGTCCCTAGAGGACGAAGGAGCCAGTGACCGGGTCAGTCATATCGACTAGTTTGCGCCCAGACGACCCAGAGTCAACCTGCAACATATTGTGAGTTCGATTGTGGGTTGAAGTCAAAGTTGGACGCGGCACAACTTGAAGCTACAATCGGAAAACTCCAAACAAACAAAATGCAGTCAGCGTACGCAGGTCTTTCTATTCGAACTTGCCAGCGCGGCCTTCCTTTTCTACTGGACTATTTCAGAGGTCCAACGAACGAGCAACTTCGAGAGCGAGCAATTCAACGGGAAGAGGCGTTTTCAACCGCGCATTATGGATCTTGCAATTATTGGCTCGACTTCGGCACATACCACAGGCCATCCATCTTGGCCTGAGGATCGAAATTTAATGGAGCTCCACCATGCAGGCGCCCGTTTTCATTGAACGAATTACTATTACTTAAGGACCGGTCGATTCACACCTCGCGCGACGCAAGGGGAAATCATGTCGAAGAACCAGGACCTCAATCTGTCGTTTGGTTAGGTTGATCGCGAAGGAATTTTTGCGGTACGCATTGGAAAAGCATGCTGTAGGCTATGGCTTCTGGACACAAATCCGCATCTGGGTAGCTTGACGAAGTGAGGTGAGCAGCCCTTTTGGAACACGCGGCGAAGTCGTGTATTGGGGCAACGGTCTCTTATAAGACTGGGCCTGGGGCGGGCATAACCGTCACAGACACTACGATCTTACCACCTATGCCCCTTCGCTTAGTTTTCCCGACTGGCGCCCAACCTTCGTTCGTCGAATCGGCGAATGTAAGTTGGTTGCTTGTTTGTCAGGGGTTACCATAGTCTGACCTTTGACTCGCTCTCTAGCATATCTCTGAGGTACATTCGAAAGCACCTCTTTGCCCCGTGGGACGCCCTCCTCGACTCGTCCCCGCCACCAAATGTTGCATCTGCAACAAGAAGTTCACCACTCCAGGTGGTTTACTTAGCCACCAGAGTGCTAAAGGACATTACCCGCCTCGTCCTACGTCCCCCAAACCCTCAAGCACTGAGGAACTTGCTCCCCAAACAGAGGCTCATCGAGTTTCTACATCTCCAGCTGCTGCGAACGCCAATGTGACGACCGACCGATTACATGTGGCCGAGCAGCGTGTTATACATCGCTGCGAAGGGTGCCGAGTAGATTTCGACTCTCTTGCTGAGCTGAAAACGCATCAGTCCTCCCATGAGAAGGTACCATGCTCAAAGTGCACTTACCTCTCCTCCTCCCTCGTCGAGTGGAATGACCACTTCAAGCATGCGCACCAAAAGTCCCAACTTGGCAGCTGTCAGGCGGAGCTCACTTCCAACGCCATGGCCGCTCCCCAGAGAAGTTCCAGTCCAGTTATCATTCCTCCCGCGAGCTCTCAGTCTATAAGCAACAATGCTGTCTCTTCCAACACACGCAGTAAAGGTCCTGTTTTCTGCGATATTTGCAAGAAACCATTTAAAGGTCAGGTGGGCTTGCAAGCCCACATGGCTGCAAAGCATTCCGCCGGCGCGGAGTGCGTCATTTGCCATTTTATCTGTCCCTCAACAGCCGCGCTCGAAGAACATGTCGACGCTGTCCATTCGTGTGCCGTATGTCAAGATGGTATCTTAAGAGATGCTCAAACACTGTCCGATCACATGATCGAACACTCCCATCCTATTCCGTGCAAGAGGTGCGGGACGCAGTACCAGACAGAGGAGGAGCGCAAGCTTCACTTTGCTGCCACAGATAATGACCATCCGATTTGTGTCGTTTGTCGTCTTGGCTTTGAGGATGATAATGCATTGCGCGCGGTAAGTCCCCCAACTCGGAGTTAATAGGGCCGCCGATATTCACCCGAACCCATTAGCATATTAATCTAATTCATCCCGCTTCTCCGCAGCCAACCCCAAAGCCGAGCTCTCTCCGAGTTTCCACGGAGCCTGTTGTAGAGGCCCATGAAGCCACGAAAAGCTGCCATACTACCTTCCAATGCGACGCCTGCTACGAGGTGTGTTTATCCCAGACGGAGCTCGACGTCCATGTTGTCACAGTCCATTCATGCCCCATTTGCCATGACGGCATTTATATGGACATGAGAGAACTAGAGCAGCACCTGGAGCAACACCGCTCCCCTTTCGCATGCCACTCATGTGGCCTGGCCTACGCCGAGGAGGATGAGCTCCTTGAACACTACAGGGACTCTGCGGGCGATGTCCACCCTCACTGCGAGAAGTGTCATCTCGGATTCGAGAACAATTACACGTATACCGCCGTAAGTCTCACACCCGATTGAGGTGAGAGTGAAATCACTAATCGGGGTTCACAGCACGTCGATGAAGTCCATCCGCATATTACTTGTTATGTTTGTGAGGACGAATTTTTCGATCCCGAAGAACTCGCTATTCACTACTTGAGTTCGCGGAAACATCCCAAATGCGAGAAATGTGGCATTGGATTTAGGGATCAATTTGATTACACGGACGTAAGTGATAAGATTTGTCGTTGACTCCCTTGACCTCGAGTCGTGCAGCATGGCGCTTCTGCACATCCTGAGTCTCATTGTTATATGTGCCAATGGCACTTTGACGCTCCGGATATCCTCCAGAATCATATCAAGCATTTTTTCAATCATCCTAAATGCCAAGATTGTTATATCAGGTTTGCTGACGCAGACGCGTACCAATACGTGAGATCTGGAAATTGACACGATTAACCTAATGATAACCCCACTTCACTTTCTAGCATCTTTTCATCGTCCACCGCCCACGCTTTGGTGATCAGGGACGTTCTGATATTTCAGCCATCGAGCCCGGTCGCGAGGACAAGATTCCCCATGATGATCTTTCGAGTCCCTTATTGAGTGCTCGAGCCTTCGACCCCGTCTGGGGCTTCGAGGGTAGCGGGAGTCTCCCATATGCGTCTTTTATCCCGCTACCCCCCAGTCTGAGTGGTTACTCCAGCCCTACATCCCAAAGGGTAACTGCTGAATCCGGTGGCTCACCGGTGTCGCATTCGCGCAGCTCCACACTTTCTGTCGAGCAACATTCTCCTACCGATGGACGGCCGTGGAACGCCACCATCCAATCACTGTCTTTGGTTGTTGGCGAGGATTTCAAGGCATCTCCCGAGTTCGATCACTCTCCCTTGTCGACGCTCCCGGCGGTTGGGACACCCCTCGTATCCAGCGTGCCGACAATCCATTCGTCCGACCTCCACAACCCGTTCAGCCCACGCCCTGAACCCCCGTCTTTCCCCTTGCTGTCTCAGGAGATTAATGGCGCCACAGTGACCTCGGCAGAACATGATGACGTAGATAGCAATTCTAACAGCTCTTTTACGCGTTCTCCTCCATTGATCTCCCCTGTCGTTAAACTACCCGACCCGGGGGTCGTGTCCCCGTCTACGTCAAGTTGGACGATGTCAAGTGACACAGATTCTAGGAGATCCACACCTCATCCTCGCTCTAAATCATCATCCAAAGGGGTAAGCGGCACGTTTTCCGTAGGTCAGACTGCAATGTTGGATCATGCCGTCCCGCAGTTGAGCTTGCTGGTTCCAAGCTCTACAGATTTAAATGGTTGCGCAAGGTCGTGGTTAAATTCCTTCCCATCGCACACGGGATAATTTATTGACGTGGTATTCTAGTAACTCGGGATGTCCCAGTTCTATCTCCCCCGAGTCGGCCGGCATCAGCATCTCCGCGAGCATGACGCCAGATTATCTTCGTGAGGCGCGGGCGTATCTATCCCTTACACATCAGGCGCAAGCACCGCCGTCCCGTCCAGTAACTTGTAGTCCTGGTATTTCATCACCCATTTTATCCTCCACAGGACTTGCTATAGGTGAACGAGGACGTCGTCGGGAGGTGCGGTTCGAAGACAATATCATGTCGGATTCTGGATGGGACAGGCAATCCACGTCGAGTGATTCATCCCTCGAGCCACCGGTTGTACTCTCTCGACCAGGGATGGGCGGTTTAAAGATGAACGGTATGTCACTGTTCTGCGTTTCTCGTGTAAATCACTCTTTGAAACCTGTGATGCAGGTGTTAGTAAATTACCACGTTTTTCGGCTCTCAGTCGCCCGACGCGAAAGTGGACCAACGGCCAGGCAAATCATATACCCCCTCGCGTATACAACAGACGGGCGAATAGGACACCTTCGCCATCATACCACTGCAGGTCCTGCTATAGGGATCACTGCCAAGAACCGACGACGACTACATGCGGCCACTTGTTTTGTTACGAGTACGTGGAGTCTTGAGTCATTCCTCCCCATCAGCGCTCTGAACTAGATGCAGATGCATTTCTACGGCGGTTATGAAAGACGCACGTTGTCCAGTTTGTGAGGCACCGACGTTGCTGTATTGTCTGTTCCGCATTGATACGTCGACTTGAAACATGGGGCTATTCGTCAAAGGTCCAGCTTTACCGTCAGCACAGCGATGTGCTGTGATTTTAAGTAATGTATATTCAGTCGATGCCAAAGTATGAACTTTTGTGGTTATTTGAGGTCATGCCGAGTCAAGCCAAGTCACGGCAACACTCCGACTCAATGCCAGTACTTATCAGAATATTTGGCTCGAAGTCCCCCAATAAGAAGGGATATTTTGAAACGAGTTTCGCCGTCCGTTCGACAAATATGCTGAGCTGCTTAAATGATACCTGTTGCCTTCAAGTTTCTGATTTCTTTCGAGGCCCTGCATTGCCTACGGTCGGGGCTGCGTAATACTTGCATCAGCTTTCGTTCCAAAGCATTTCGAGGATGTGTTTGGTGCTGAAGTGGGAACCAAGTTGAGAAGCATCAGTGAGCGGTACTAGTAGCCTGCAGCGGTATCATCGACTAATACCTGACCTGGGTAACAGTTGCAACCAAAAGTTGGTCCAGCATCATTACGGCTGGTCAGCGATCACGAAAGACCGTGTCCTAGCACCGAAAATATTATATCGATCCAAGTCATAATACTGAGCCAGCAGCCCCAGAGGGAGAATCTTGCTCATTTCGAACGCGAATATTTGAATGACCGGATGTGGCGTACTAACCGAAGGACGTAAAGTTTCGTCTTCTTATTCATTCCTCGTACGCTATTTCGACGGGAGTCGGGAACTTGGCGGCGCTTGCTGTGATAGTCTACTAGCATACTTAGCCTGTTATAGAATGCAATTTGATGTGACATGTTCAAGGAAACGCACCATGCCAAGCACAACTACATCGTTAGAGTCAGCTCTAAGTGATCTAGCACATTCCGCTAGCGTCCTGAAGTCCTCTATAGTATCAAAACCAGCGGTATTCGGAAATTTTGGCGGAGTAAATTTCCCTTGAGCCATGTCGCGCACTTCGACTATCTCGAATAGCACGTTATTTGATGGCTCGTTCTACGTGGGGATAAATCTGCAAGGCATCCTGTATGGTGAGTCGTACCACGTTTGTATCGTGTGTCCTTACCTTTCCGCTGCTAGGCATCCAACTGGCCCTCTATTTCAAGACCATACGTATACTCCTGGTTCGCAGAACAGAGCGTCAGAAATCTGACGTGTTTTACGGAGTCTTCAGTAGTGTGATGCTCTTTTTGGTTACATTTTGGCTGGCCAACCACACGGTATACGGTCAAGAAATGTGGTTGCTGAATCCAAATTACCCAGGTGGGCCGGATGCGTATGTGGAGTCACATAAGTCAGAATGGAACATGGAGTTGGGAATGGCGGCGATCATCATTCTACAACAGATGACAGATGCCCTCATGGTAAGATCGAGTGGATGGATGTAGAAGTCGATGTTAATTACCCGCTTCGTTGCAGATGTACCGTTGTCTGATTGTGTGGGGAGGCTTTCATGCCCTCATCATGCCCGCCATTCTGTGGTTAGCCAACCTCAGTGAGCATTGCTCCTCATTTTTCGTGGCACTCGTTTGACCTGGTACCGAATCAGCTTTGGGGATCCTGATCAGCTGGGACATCGCTATGCAAAGGAACAGTCTTTTCGACGGAATTGCTGCTAAGTTTGGGCTGGCGTATTACTCGGGTTCGGTCTTCCTAAACACAACTTTGACGTACATGATCTGCTATCGGCTAGTGGGCCATGCAAGGACAGTGATGGAATACCTGGGAGCAGTACATGCGTCACCATACTTTACCATGCTCGCGTTTATTGTGGAGTCCGTGTTGCCGTACACGCTCTCTGGCGTTGCCTTTTTGGTAGCCTATGGGGTAGGGAATGAGACGAGGATTGCATTCTTATATGTGTACGCGTTAATGACGGTACGTTGAAGTCCTGGTTTGTGGACCTACAATTATACTGACCGGTGAGCCGTAGGGTGTATCGTCGCAGATGTTGATTTTGCGTGTGGTCGAGGGAAAGGCATGGCAAAAAGACACGATGATTCCGCCAGCGTCGGTGATCGTATCCCGGTCTGGTGCAGAATGTTCTAATGAGAGCAGAGCGGTGGTACTACATTCAGTGGAAACGTTGCCGAGAGTACCATATCATCTTGATATGGATGACCTGTAGTGTGGCTCGAGCCATGCGAAAGGGACCACCCTCTACCAGTTCCCTTTGACTGCCGACCATCACAGCGTCGCCAGCACTCACTGACCGCCTACCTTTGCAGCTTGGTTCACATGCGCCCGGAAAGAATGGTCGATAAGCGCACAGATGAAGTCCACCTGATTCGGAGTCACTCGCCTATCTATTCGTCAGAGTCGACAGATTTCACTCGACGGGTAGAATTTCACCCACAGATGCCGCCAGCATGGAGTTAGTACTGTCCAGTAGCCTTCCCTGGACACGTTGCTCGGTTTGTCAACAGACGTCTTGCCCCTATGGTGACTGGTCATCGATGCCAGGATGATTCTGTGGCCGGGACCTCGCGACGATATTTTCCAGCATACACCTTGCCTCGAGGTCAAAATTGAATCGGTCTGTGCGTCCGCGCAGTTATGTTTTCGACTCCATCATTGCCCGTCGAAGACGACTCGTTCCTTCAGTCTTCTCATGTCCGTTCAGTCTGACTCAATATCGTTCGGAGGACCGCCTGCTCGGTCGTTCGAGTATCCTTTCGTCTCGCAAGATAGCGGCTGAAGTATAGTTGCTTGAAACGTGCATGCGGATTGCAGAGTCAGACCGTGCGAAAGAGACCTCGCTCTATCCTCGATCCACGCTACTTGGCTCGCAATGCCATTCTGTTCCCTATGTCCCGGTCGCTCTTTCACGGACAACAACGCCGTCCGAATGGTCAGTACCCTGTTTCTAAGCGTCCGTGATGCCCACTCGACGACCCGGTCTACCAGCACACGGAATCCAAGCATCAGCATCCTTGTGCAAAATGTAGCAGGGTGCTACATTCCCAACAGGCCCTCGAGCAACACATCGAGGACAAGCATTCCTTCTTCGAATGCGAGTACTGTGACCGTGAATTCACCACGGACGAGGGACGCTTAGCCCATCAAAAGGCCAAACACAAACCCATGTTCGAGTGTCGCTTCTGCGACCGCGAATTCTCCACCGACCATGGCCGTGACGCGCACGAGGAGGCAATGCATACTTTCGAATGTCATCATTGTGACCGCACATTCAACTCTGACGAAGCTCGGCAGCAACACCAAGACACCATACACCGTCCTACTTTCGACTGTCACTATTGTGACCGCACACTCAATTCTGAAGAAGCTCGGCAGCAACACGAAAATGCCAAGCACTACTTCGAGTGCAAGTATTGCGGTAAGGGCTTCACCCGGGTGGAGGCGTTCCGACAGCATGAGCAGACCGTGCCGCACGTCGGGTGCACTTATTGTACGCTAAGATTTTTTACCCACACCGCCAAGAAAACACACGAGCAATCTTGTGGTTGCAACCCCGTCAACCGTATCAAGCGCCCCACCCCAGCACCCTCCGACCGCCTACACGTGCAGTTTGGCTCACTGGCGTCAAACGCGCCAAAGTTGGTGGAAAGCGTTGATGAAGAATCGTCAATCTCTGCCATTACCCAACACACGGATAAAGAATCTACATCCGAGTCACTTGCTTCTCCTTGTTCGTCAAATTCGTCAGTAGACGAAGAAGAAGTATTGTATCCCTCGACAAGCGGAATTTCTCCCATGGATGCAACCGGCGAGGGGGCCACTGTCGAGCAGCCTCATCCCTGCATCCATTTGCTCGAGCCCGGCAATTGCTCGATATGTCAACAAGCGTCTTCCCCGTCATTGAACACAGACAGGACTGTGCCAGATGATGTGGGGACTGTTGTCTCTGGTGAAGATAATTCTACGGATCTCCGCGATGTCATTTTCCAGTGTACACCTTGCCTCGAAGTCTTTGAGACTAAAGAGGCTTTTCGGGATCACGTCTGTGCTTTCCGTGTAGCCATGTTCCGACCCCATTGCCCGATATGTTACACTCAGTTCGATGACGAGCCATTACTTCAGAAGCACATGGAAGGTCTTCAGTCATTTTCGTGTCAGCTCTGTCTGACCCGGTGCTGCTCGGAGGAGATGATTCAGGATCATCTCCTCAGTCACCCGACGTGTGGCAAGTGTGGCAAGTCCTTTGCTGATGATCTTGCCCTTTGCGGGGTAAGGGTTTTTTTTATAGTCCCATCACCGTTTCATCGATGAGCACTGCCATTCACTGATATCGAATCTATCTGTTCTACAGCATGTGGAATCGGACCACCCAGTCGTGGTCTGTTGGGATTGCGATGGCATTGTTGTCGAGATGAACAGTCTCGAATTGCATTACGCGGATTCTTCCGCACATTCATCGTGTGCATTCTGCGGCTTGGGCAAACGAAATTCGGCCGACATGGACGAGGTTTGTGTGATCCCCGTGCCAGTGTTGTGGTAAACACGCTACTTACATCCCCACGCAGCACGTCAAGCACATGCACGCGGAGATGGAAGACCGCCCAGAAGATGGAAGCGTAACTGTTAGTGCCAGATCATAGCTTGGCACGCTGCTGACGCAGTGTCGTAGAATCAGACGAGTCCGGACGAAGAGCCCACTTCCCCAGAAAAGCCAGGAGCGGACCAGGAGGATGCCGCACGACAAGTTTTCGAGGAGCTCGATCGCACGCCACTGCCATCTATTGTGGAGATTGTTGATGTGTTCGATGGGCCTAGTGGAGAGCTCCACGATGCCCCATCACAGACGGAGTCGTCCCCTCTTTTGACATGTCAGCCACCTGTGTCACCCCGGGTCGAACATGACAATGGCGAGAAACCCTCGGATGCTGGCCTACGCCGATATGCATCTCCCTCGCCGACTCCTTCCGAACACGGCAGCGATGCAAGTCAGTTGCACTTGCATGCTTCCGTCGCTGCTAACAGCACCGCCACAAATAACGACACTCGGCCTCCGTCTCCCGTATCTTCCGTCCCCGCGAAGTCGTTCTCTGATACAAGGTCGCGTGTTTCATCATAGTACTAACCCAAGGTCGACTGACGGGTTGACAGCACTTTGAGCACTCCAACGTCATCCAGCCACTCGGTTGTGTTCGTTTCGGCCGACGGGATACCCGATTATATCCGAGAGAACCGCGCTGTGTTGGTAGCCACCAGCGCGGGGTCCCCTTCATCGGGCCACACTCCGCTACGGCTTCCGTCCTCGTCGTCCCTGGAATCTCTAGAGATAGCAGACCCCATACAGAGGAAACGTGCGCCGGTCGTGAACACATCCGCGCCAACGAGTGCGGACAACGTGACACATCGATTACACTGCCGAATCTGTCTTTTGGATCCCTGTGATGATATGACTGTCACCATATGCGGACACCTGTTTTGCAGACGGTGCGTTTTTACCACTTTTGTGCGCGTTTGGCAGGTTTACGAGCCGAGGTGTGGTTCCTGGTTAGGTGCATCACACAGGCCGTCGTTACGAAATCGGAATGTCCCGTGTGTAAGAGCGCGACGTTGCTCTATTGCCTCTTCAAGTTGGATATTTCCGTCTAGGCCGCCGTCGCTATTCCGTTGGAAGGTGGTCTTGGTAATCTAGCATTCTTTTTTTGGGTGACGCTCCTCCGCACGGACTCGCGTGGATCTCGACGACGCTTCTTGTATTACCACCGGTGCTTGCTACATGTACTGTATCTTGATCTTGATTGTTATATTGTATGCTCTCAATGGGTCGATTTTGACTTTCCTGCCTGGATCTCACTCCGTCTCGATGGATCACTCAGGTCTGACTTGGCAGACTTACATAACATACTAATGTCATGCCCTCACATTTCACGCCGACGCTCACAGAGCTTGCCATCTTGACCGGATGCAGACAAGGGCCAAGAGGATTGCGCGAGACAATACGAATCCATGCTCAACGGCCATTCCCAAGGTCGCTATCAAGCCATAGTTTGTTGCATAATGTTACAAGAACGGGTAAGTAACGTGTTGTCTACATGTCGTGACTGGTAGTTATTCTTTGGTGGGCCAAGGCTCAGGTGGCAGCCGTGTGCGAACGCCTGTCTGAAAGTCGCACTACACGAGTGGATGACTATAACTTGGGGAGTGTGTCTGTCTGGCTGGCGGCAGCCATCTCGATTTGCGAATCCTTCTCCGTCGAGCTCTCGATGGCTTCTTTCCCAGGTTGTCGAGCTTCACGCTGTTGGCGTTTCCGGACTCCGTTCGCCGACTCCCATCTAAAGATCTTCGTGCGGCCCTGTTATAAAACAACATTCCAAACGTGCCGCTTAACGAAACAAGGCCGCCCTGCTTACCTCGCGGAACTTGTAGTACACGAGCATGACGATGACGGCCAGCCAGTAAAAGACATATGACAACACGCTGCCGACTGGGAAAACGATCAGTCATGCGACTACAAAAGAAACGAGCAGGAGAGCGTTACGTGTCGCGCTGTTTTGCCAACCGAGTGCGGCGTAAAAGATGGACCAACTGCCCGCGGTCGCGGAACAACAGTCGAGGTGCCAGACGTTGCCCCGGACGTCATACGAGCCAGGACCTGTTCCACCGGCGTCATCAGAGGCGGCACCGATGAGCTGTATGAACCCGTTCTCTTCGAATGCCCATATCGCTTTCGAGAAGAGACCGGCACCGATGAGCAAGATGAGGTTCGTCATGCAGATAAGGAATACTTTGAGTGCTACCAAGGTTTGGAGTATTAACGGAAGGATTTGGCAGGGAGAGGAGATACTTGCTTGTACGGCTGGCAAATTGGTATATGATAAACCCGCATGCAAGGCCGCTGATGATGCCGACGATGGTGGCAATGGGGATGGATGTAGCAGGTTCTGCGAGCGCAACGCCCCCGACGAAGATGACCGCTTCGAGACCTGTTGGTAGGCTGTCAGCGAGGGGGGCATGGTGGGTGGAAGCGACCTACCCTCGCGAAGGACGGTGATCATCGGAAGGATGAAGAGGACCCATCTGCTGGTTTTTGCGCCGCGACTGTTCTCTGGGAAAGAAGGTCAGAGACATAATTTGGACGTTCCTGATACGCATACGCTGAGCGTTGAACGCGTTTCGGAGCTTTATGCGCCATTCTGTGCGCGCGCTCTCCATTTTAAGCATGGTGACGCCCATGACGAATAACATGAGGGCCGCGATCAGCTGGAATATACCTTGGGACGAGTCAGGGTTTCTACGAGGGAATGGTCAAAGAGGTGCGTGCCTTCCCACAATTGTTCCGAGCTTGTCCAAAGGTTTTTTGCCTGAGTGAACCAGACGGCGATGAACGCCGCACCGATACCGAAGGCGATAGCTAAGCCGACCAAGGCACCGAAAACGACCTAGGGTGGACATCGAGGTAAGATGCAGGGCTGTAGACGAGCACATTACCTGCAGCCTGAGTTTTCTCAGGAGGCGGGGCGCTGTGGTGTGGCTAGACTCTGGATCCGACGGTGTGGTATGCGCTGGGGAGTCATGGATGATTTGTTCGACGAGGGTGAGGAGGATGGAGATGATGAGGGCGGCTTCGAGCGACTCGCGGAAGACGACGAAGAAGATGGAGACGGAGAAGAGATTGTGCGACATGGCCGTTTGTGAGAGGAGGAGGGGGTTGCGTTTTATCTGATAAGGTCCTTGGCAGGTCCGACGTCCGACGTCCGATGAATATCCGACCCTTGATGGCGGCCCTTATCTGATAATTTTATCCGATGGCAACACATAAAACCCACTCCTCCTCCTCCTCCTCCTCCCCCTCGAATCGACCATGTCTGCCCCTCTTTTATATCTCCTCGCCTACGGACCCGCCCTCGTCTTGGCTGGCGTCCAGGAAGCGTGGTGGAACGTCACCTACGTCCAAAACGCAGATCCAGACGGTCTCTTTCCACGTCGCGTCATCGGCGTCAACGGTAGCTGGCCGTACGCAACTCTGATCGTCGTCGTCGTTCGCTCTGACCCTTTTCTGTAGACCGCCCCCTCTGTCGGTCGACACGTCTGACTCTCTCCTTCTCCACGTCACCAACTCTCTCGACGCCCCCACGACCGTACATCACCATGGCATGTTCTTCAACTCCACCAGCTGGATGGACGGCGCAGCACAAGTCTCCCAGTGGTACGTTCTGAAACACACCGCCTTCGTCACTCACACGCCTTCAGTGGCATCCCCCCCGGTCAGACCTTTGATTATCTCGTGCCCATCAACTCCTCTGGCCAACACGGCACCTTCTGGGCCCACTCTCACTTTCCCGTACGCCCATTTTCCATACCTTTCTTTGGCCACGCTCATCATCCTACCAGGGTCAATACGTCGACGGCTTGCGTACACCTCTCATCTTGCATTCGTCCAACGAACCATACCAGTACGACGACGAATTCACCGTGATCCTCGGCGATTGGTATCACCAAGAACACGCCGTGCTGGTGAAACCCTTCCTCAGTATCAGCAATCCGCACGGAAACGAGCCTATACCGGGTAAATTCTATCGCCACTTTTTTTTTATTCCATCTTGATCGCATCCTATTGTTTAGATTCTGGGTTAATCTACTTTTCACAAAACTCGACCTACCTACCTCCCATCACAGGAAGCTCCCCTTCCCCGGTAACCTCCGCGGTGGGATTCAACGAAAATGCAACCCTACCCTTCGTTCCAGGTCGCACCTATCGGTTGAGAATCGTAAACACGGCAGCCTTTGTCTCCTTCTACTTTTGGATCGACGGTCATGACATGCGCATCATCGAAGCAGACGGCGTAAGATTGATCTCGGCCCCATTTCCATCAGCTAACCTTTTTATAGACAGACGTCCAAGAATATCACACAGATTTACTGAGTATTTCTGTTGCACAACGCTACTCCATACTCGTTCAAGCTCGGAATGATTCATCTTCCAACTGGATGATCCATGCCAACATGGACACGAGGATGTTTGACGTGGTTCCCTCGACACTACAGACGAGTGTGTAACCTCGGTTCGTTCGCGTTCATCGACTGAGATGCAGCCAAACAGATATCACCTCTTCCATCACGTATGCTGCTGGACAAAACATCACTGACCTAGGGCCTATAGAAACCTACTTCATGACCAACGACACTGCGCTGGTACCTGTCGAACCAATTCCACAACCTATCGCTTCACGATCCATCGAATTGGAGGTCGTGTTGCAAACCATGGACGATGGAACAAACCGCGCCATGCTCGATGGTTATGTCTACAATTCTCCGATCGTGCCCGCCATGGTGTCCGCTCTCACTCTCGGTGAAAATGCAACAGTACAAGAAGCATACGGACCGTATAGCATCATGGTCGATCATCTTGATGTGGTCGACATCGTCGTCAAGAATGGAGACGCGGGAACACATCCATTGTGCGATGACACTTTCCCCCACCGTACCGCAGTTTCGTTGCTGATTTCAATGTCTCAGTCACCTGCACGGTCACAAGTTCCAGATCGTGAATCGCGCCCAACAGTACAACTCGACGAATCTTACATTGAACCCTCCGGTGGTCGAGGGACAGGTCAATCCGATGCGCCGTGACACTGTTACGATTCCAAGTGGTGCGTCTGTCACGCTACGGGTAATCGCGGACAATCCTGGAGCTTGGCTTTTCCACTGTGCGTTATTCCGATCACGCACCATGGTGAGAGAGCTCATCGATAGGGTTAGGTCACATCGAATGGCATTTGGAAGCTGGTCTTGCGGTCCAATTCATCGAAGCACCACTTCAGGTCCAAGAGCGGGCTGTAGGGCAAGTCCCATCGTCCCTGTATGAACAGTGTGCGGCGCTAGGTATCCCTCAATCAGGAAACGCCGCTGGCCATGCTTCTGCGACGGATTTATCCGGGCTGCCATTAGGACCATGGCCACAGGTGTTGGGTTGGCTGCCGAAGGGAATATTGGCCATGTTTGGGTGAGTACTGTGCTCGCTTCCAGATTCACGGGTAACCTCGTACGTTGCCTACACAGGTGTGTGCTCACGGCTGTCATCGGCATGTTGACCGTGGTATGGTATACGATGGGGGTTACGGATAGCGAGGAGGAGGTCGAGCAAGAGGTATTGAGACGCCAGGAGGCCAAGCGAAACCGAAAATTCTTGGGTGTGTTCAAGAGGGCGCAGTGACGTGCGCGTCAGTCCTGTCGTTGTGGAATTAGACCGAGTGAATGGACGACATGCTTGTGAGAGAGTGACCCTGATCGTGCCCAAGCTCGGAATTACGAGGGCATTTAAACACGTCGGCGTTTCAAAGACGAAATTTAATTCGATCGAGAGCAACTCCGAAATGATACGTTCGCTCCTTCGTTTCCCCCCAGGCCTCCTCAGAATACGCTCCATGGCCACCGCGAACACGCCCGCCTTCGTATGTACTCGCCTTGACCTATCACGCCCGATCTCTTCTGAACCAGCTCTAGAACAAGGTATTGTACACGCCTCTGTCCGAGATCGACCCCGTGGTACAGAACATCATCGACAAGGAAACCTGGAGGCAGTATTCCGGGCTTGAACTCATTGCCTCAGAGGTACGCTCCCACCGTCTTCTCCAAACCATATCCCTCACCCCGTCAAAGAACTTGACCAGCCGTGCCGCTATCGAGGCCAATGGCTCGATCCTGACCAACAAGTATTCAGAGGGTCTTCCCGGGGCCCGGTACTACGGTGGTAACGAGTGGATCGACGAACTCGAAATCCTCTGTCGCAATCGGGCCTTGCAAGCGTTCAATCTCGATCCCACGAAATGGGGTGTCAACGTCCAACCGTATTCTGGAAGCGTAAGTCGATCTACACTAAGTCGCTCTGGGGCTGATCCTCATCCTTCTCTGCCCACCACAGACTGCCAAGTGAGCTAGGTCTCTCACGGGTTGGCTGAACGAGACTGATAACCTTTTTCTCAGCTTTGCAGCCCTGACCGCGTTGATCCAACCCCAGGACAGACTCATGGGACTGGGTCTGCCTGACGGTGGTCACCTCACCCACGGTTACTACGTACGTTGCAACTTCGTTTCCCAAAACCAGCTTACCGCTTTTCACAGACTGCAAAGAAGAAAATGACCGCGTCTTCGATTTACTTCCAGTCTTTCCCTTACAGTCTCGACCCTTCCACCCAGCTCATTGATTATGCGACCTTGGACAAACAAGCCAAGATATTCAAGCCCCGTTTGATCATCTGCGGTGCTTCCGCTTATCCCCGAGACTGGGATTACGCGGCACTCAAGGCCACTTGCGACAAGGAGGGTGCCTATCTCATGGCAGATATCGCTCACACGAGCGGTTTGGTCGCAGCACAGGAATTGAACAACCCCTTTGACTATTGTGATGTCGTCACAACCACAACGTAAGCCCCACGCTTCAGCTTTCCCTCCAGACTTGGAGACTGAACCAGTTTAGCCACAAGACCCTTCGTGGCCCACGAGCGGGTCTGATCTTCTTCCGGAAGGACGGTGAAAAATACCAGGACCTCGAGAAGCGAGTCAACGAGGCTGTCTTCCCCGCTTGCCAAGGTGGACCTCACAACCACGTTCGTCTCAGTCCCCCGAACCCTTACTACCTTGTTGTAATCCGCTTTTTCTCTAGACGATTGCTGCCATCGCGACGACACTCCTCCAGGTTTCCCAGCCCGAGTGGAAACAGTATGCGCGTCAGGTCATCGCCAACGCCCGAACTTTGGGGTCCTACCTCATTGAGCGTGGTTACAAGCTCCAAACTGGTGGTACCGACAACCACCTCGTTCTTTGGGATCTCAGGCCTCTCGGATTGACCGGTAGCAAGATCGAGAAAGTGTGTGACCTTCTCGGCATCACCATCAACAGTACGTTCCTTTATTCGCATGCCTTGCTCCATTTATCGAATGAAAATCGTCAAAGAAAACGCCGTTTCCGGGGACGCCTCCGCGCAAACGCCTGGTGGCATCCGTCTCGGCACTTCTGCTCTAACGTCGCGTAACTTGGTGGAAGAAGACGTGAAGGTCGTTGCCGAATTCCTGCACCGTGCCGTACAGCTCTCGCTTGTCCTTCAAAAGGAGGCCGGATCGAAGCTGCTCAAGGACTTTGTCCGGGCGGCTACCGTCGAGAGTGAGGGCAAGGTCGGTGCACGGATGGTCAAGGAACTGCGTCTGGACGTCGTTACGTTTGCCCGCAAGTGGCCTTTGCCCGGTGCCGACGTGTCTACGATTCAACGACCTGCGGGGGTCGAGGACGATTAGGGGGGTTTCGTCTTTTTCTCCTGGGTGGGATAAATCCCGAGCGGCCGTCACACGATTTCATGCGAGCGTGCATGGCAAAGATTCAACGATCACGAGCGGATTTTCGATTTTTGGACGTTCAACATTGTCCAGCAGAGCATCGATCATTGTGTATCCTTATTCCCAGCACTTTGTGCCCTGACGTGTATTGTAAAACGTACCAGTTGGTGCAACACATGATTTGCAAGACGTGAGACTGATCGTATGCTTCAAGTACACCATCGGTAGCGGCGCCAGCGCCGGTCCCCGACTCTCTCAGGTAGTCAGGACAAATGTTCGGGAGGATGCAGCAATTGGTATATATAGCCTCCACAATGGATGTACACTTTGTGAATATGGACAGACAAGTAAGAGATTAAGAAAGCGATGTAATGGTGATTTTAAGGATATTCATTTTAAATAGAGACAGACGGGAGATAGATAGATGAAAAGATGACGGCGTGTTCATGATCAAAGGCGATCAGTTGGAATGAAGTTGTTGGATATTGGCGTCTTCCATGGTAGTATCTTCGCCAATAGATCAGTCTTCTTGGTAGGTGACTGGCCTGAGGGAGGATCGACAGCCTTTCGTTTGTTCTCAGTGCGAAGAGTGAGGTATCACGCTGTTTTTGACGTATTGATCGTACGGCATCGACTTTATTTTGTGTAGGATGAGCTGATAAATGCGAGAGCCGTTTTACTCTCTGGCGTTCGGTTTGAGTGATCAATCGATCATCATATCAGCTGTTCAATTCCTGGACCCGATAGGGTTTCAGGCCTCAGGTTTGATAGAAATTCTCAACCCCTGTCCATGATTTACCATTCTGACCCCCCGTTAATTAGATGACCCCTTCCCCTTTCCCGGTTTGAAAAACTTCTCTACTCGGACTTACCGTGTTTGTATGTTGCTTGCTAATTATCTTCGCGCAGTTCCGTCACGTCAGCTAAGCTCGTGTCATGGACTGTCGTTCCTCGTCTTCCCCCCTCTATCGCCTTGTCCTTGCAACAGCTTCGGATTGTACTGACGCGTTATGGCTACGGTAGAGATGTAATTGAATCGGAGTTGGACATACGCGAATGTATCGCTTGGAACACTTAAGATCATGGACAGATACAAACCAGTATAGTTGATTTAGTTGTGGTCTTTGCTGTCGAAAATTCAGTCATACAAAATCATTGAGGCTTTGCTTTCGAAAATTCTGAACGTCCACCAGTCCAGACAGTGCCCTGGGTCCAGGGTTGCCCGAAGGGCCTGTTGAATGTAAAAGTTAAACAACTGCACAATAGGGACCTTACATACAATATCAGAACGTCGACATTATTTTTTCACAACAACATGTACAAACTACCCCATTAGGTAATAATTTTCCACAGGGTCGTTTGCGGAGAATTGCATCGTGCCGACAAAACCCTCCTTCACCGGAGTCGGGGAAACCTTGACGATACGTGATATGTATTCGAAATGTGGTCGTCGTTGTCGTGCGCTGTACGCGGATTTAGTAGATACGTACGGGCTTGGCTTTGGAGGTCGTGACGGCGGATGCTGGAATGCTACATACGCCGCGATCGCTGTGACTCTGGGCAAATATCCACCCGGCTGGAGTGCGAACAAGTGAATCGATTACCAACCGACAGTAGATCATACATACTGTTTTCGGTATTCCCTGCATCGCTGTTGATCACCGGCGGGGTCACTAGCTATCTTTCCTCGTTCTGCTGTTTTCTTCGCGGTTCAGTCACTGCAAACGGGATCATCATCATCGGTCACGTCAAGGTGTGTTCGATCCATCTGTTTTCCTTGGGCACGTCGGCAAAAGGGAGAGCGGATGCACTCGCGTTTCCGTTGGTTTTTTAACTCGACTCACGTGGCATAGTACGCGGTGACAGAGTCTCCTCGGCCTATTGATCCTGCCAGTGGCTTGTATGTTACCGAGGCCGGGCGGGCAATCTCGACTCGGGTGCGACGGAATGAATTATCATGCTATCGAGCGTGGATTTGAATGCGGTGGTGAAGGACAAGCGCACGCCGACGGTCGTGCAGGTCTCGCTTGACGACCAGATCGGAAGGTATAGGACTCGGAGGCTATGGGATCGATGCACGACCGACAAACCCTTCCAATTTCTTCGTGTCTTTTGACATTCTATTGCCACGGACGTTTTTCAGCGGTCGTGGGTCAAACGTTCATCAACGCTTGACTGTGTTCTCCGGGACTTTGAAAATGCCGGGGGACACTCGATCAATCTCGCCTGGACCCATCTCGAGGATCGTCGATCAAGCTTCAAGGAGGAGCGCACTATCAGCGAAATCCGGTCAAGTCACTGGCAAGACAGTTTCCCTTGCATGTTCTTATATCACATATGTATCTCGTCTATGGTATTCCCGAATCACGCTCAGATTACCGATTCATCCATGAATCGGCAACAGGTCAGAGTGTTTCAGACGGCCCCTCGAATCTAAGGGCCTCGATTCGTTTTCAAATCGTTTTCGTCGTATCACCAACCCTGACTTGTTCGTGTCAAACGTTGAGCGGAACCACGTGATTCAAATGTTTCACATGGGCCCTCGTACCAAAATGAGGCACCCGAGGAATCCGGAAAGAGACACCGCTCTCCGTAACGACCCTGTGCTGACTGAGCCGGTTGCAAAAACTGACTGACAGCTGTTGAATCACTGGACCGTTCAAGTTTCAGCTACCCTGGGGATGCTACAACACTTTTTCCATCGTGTCTGCATTCATTAGAGGTTGGATAAGAGAAGACACGTGTCGGGTTACGAGCGAGCTGAAGTAGTAGGAGTCACCGATTGCTCATGATACTAGAATCGACTTCAAGTTATACTGCTTACTCTCCACAGAGTCCGCGAAATTTTCTTTCTTTTTTGTTTCGTTTGGACAAGTGATATTACTCTGTTATAACCCGCTAATCAAGGGATGTGATCAAGAGATGCTCAATAACTAACCTGCAAAACATAGATATTAAAAACAGTTGCGCTACAATACTCCAGTCTGGCCGTCGGAAATAGTTGTACAAGTATGCTACAATAAGCACAGCTGATCGCGTGCATTGGACAGTCAGACCTTTAGACCAACTGGTGATCATGCTCCCGAGACGCCACTGTGGTTACAGACCTCGGATGACTTTGGTCAATTATTACCTCTTATAAACGGGTACTAGTAGATTGTGTCGTTGTTTTTTGACAGGGCAGAAAACGACATTTCTACACTGGTCGCTTGACTGGGCCCTCCCAGGGCGAGGTCGACCGTCGTGAATTCGATCTTGGGGGATTCACCCTTGTACAAGAGGGAGTAGACAAAAGCAACGATCACGAGCAAGTTGCACACAATCATCGAGCATGCCACTTTGACATGATCAAATACGATCGAGCCCGACGTGACGGACCGGAAAAGCATGACCACCTCTATAACTGCGACCACGCTGATGACCATGCTGGCCGAAAATATGGAAGCTACCAGGATCTTGCATTTTCGTCCAAGGCTCATGTGGCACAAGGACCAGATTGGAAGCGCAGTCAAGAGTATACCTGCAGCACAATCCGCTATCACCGTTGCTTGGTGAGACGCTAACAGGAAACCAAAGCAAGTGTAACGCTTACTGATGGTCTGGGCCATAAAAGCTGTCCTATTTATGAGACAGTTCTCTTCAATGCAACTCTGAAGGCGCTGTCCGAGCATCGCAAGTCCCATGATCCCGAAGGAGACACCAATGCCGACAGTGATGTGCCTCAGCTTGCCCTCGGGATGCAGCACGTGGACCATAGAAGTCAAGATGCTTATCCTCGCTGCCCTGGGATCCGTTGTGACATCGTTTCCTCATCACCTTGTGCGCGCTACCGAGTTGAAAAGCAAACGCACCACACTAGTATCGGATATGCAAAGGCGATGATCCAGTTTCCAACGGTGAAAAAACGAGGGAGAGCATCTGATATATGCGCTCATCAGCGATGAATGGGGACAATATCGACGACGATCTTACCATCCGAAATTGGTTGCTCGAGCACTGATACAATTAGGAAGGCAACGTTGGCCAAGAACGCAAGCATTGCCCAAGCGTCATCCCACCACATGTGGGCTGTATACCATTGGTACCAGAGCCTGAACAACGTCGAAAGTATCGCCACGCCATGGAAGGACACTGAGACAGCTGCGGATACTGTGGTTTGTCATCGAACACCTTTGACAAAAGGGCAAGAAATCACCAATCAGTGTCCAATTCCAGCGGGGGAACATCCCGTTGTCGGGTAGTACCAGATCACCCGTAGTAGCAGCGAGCAATCTTCAGCTTTTGTCCATTTGACTTTTGGTACATTCTTATACAAGGGTGCCATGCCGCCAGGTGATGCGGGTGAGCCGCTGTCGAGTAGCCAACCTGCCACCATGTCACGGCATGCTGTGGTTATGGCTTCCAACTGACTCGCCACCGCCCCGTGCCAAGTGCGATGGCATCTGACACGATCGTAAAAGCAAGCTCATTATTACTCGGCTTGTCCGACAGCAGTGACTAGCGCTTAGCGCTGAAATGCCGCCGAACGTCCGACACGAACCTTTGCCTTCTCTTGCAGTCCTTCAAATACCACTGACAGCTCCACTCTCCGTCCATACTTCCTGTAGCCAGAAGTTATGCTCCGGTATTTACATTTTCTATCTTGGCTAATCACTGACCGTGACAATCGAATCTTTAATTCCGGGAGGCAGGAACTCTGGAGACTACGCAAAACATCATAACCATTTTCGTCACCGTACTACTGACCTATCTTTATTAACGGAGTGTTACTACTCGTGCTCCGGCTGTGAGTAAGTTCGAAGGAGGTGGCCCGGGGGGCGAATCGTAGTTCACGTCAGTAGCACCCTCGGAAACCGACTGTTTGCAGAACGTTTTGAATGTGCATCTCCGACTGAAACTGTCCCAATTTGGTACCACTGAGCCGAGATGCCGGGTACTTGAATGACGCGGCAATCGCGTTCACCTTCCCAGATTAAAACTCCGAGAATATCTAATTTTGGAAGTGGTACAACGATCTGGGCTGTACTATGTACGTCATCTAATCAGCCACCCAGCGCATAAGGACCATACAACATTTGTACATCTAGGACACAGAATCGATCACCGACAGCATTTCTAGACAAAAGGAGGCAAGCCTGGGGGACTGATGCGGCTGGATTAAGTACGGCATAGGGCCCGAAAATATATATGACTGAGCGCTCACATACGTATCGTGGGGGTCGACTTATTCACGCTCCTCTACATACACCCGAGATGCCACCGCAACCACAGATCTAGACATCTTGGATCGGCTGCCACGGAAAGACCACGTAGACGATTTTGTCGTTCCTGACGGTGCGGGCTCCATGCTCGTCCCTTGACTGAATCCTCCATCCTGAGCGAGATCGACTGTCGTAAACTCAATCTTGCTCGTCTCGGGTATAGAGACATCAATGCCCGTCTTGTCGTTGTGCAAGACGCGATAGACAAAGGTGACAATCACGAGCAGGTTGCACACGATCATCGAGCATGCCACCTTGACGTGCTCAAAAATGATGGAACCTGACGTGAGGAACCGGAAAAGCACGACCGCCTGCATAATCGTCACAACATTGATGAGCATGCTCGCCGACAACGCGCAAGATATCAGGATTTTCCGTTTTCGACTCAGCTTCACGCTGCGCAAGAACCAGATCGGAAGTCCACTCAAGAGTACGTCCGCGATACAATCCACTGTTTATCGGTCAATGATGAAACGCCAACGAATGTCTAATGCTCACTGGCAGTTTGGGTTATAAGGGTCGTCTTCCTCATGAGACATGCATTTGTAATGCAGAGCTGAACTCGCTGCCCAAGCATCGCAATGCCCATCACTCCAAAAAGCACACCAATGCCGAGCGCGACGTATCTCAACATGCCCTCAGGATGCGCCACACGTATTATGGAAGCCAAAATACTTATCCTCGTAGCCCTGAGGTCCGTCATGATACCATTTTCTTGTCAGTTCCGGGGCACCGTCGACCAACAAAGTGAACACACCACATCAGCGTTGGATATGCGAACGAAATGATCCAGTTTCCAACGGTGAAGAAACGAGGGAGCGCATCTGATTTATGCGCTCATCAGCTACCAATCGAGGCAGATCGGATGACCACCTACCATTCGAAATTGGGCGTTCCAGCACTGATACAATCAAGAAGGCGACATCGGCCAAGAACGCAAGCACTGCCCAAGCGTCATCCCACCACATGCGGGCTGTATGCCATCGGTGCCAGAGCCTAAACACAGTCGAAAGGATCGCCACGCTATGGAAGGACACTGCGACAACTGCGGACGCTGTGGTTCGTCGTCAATGATACCTGATAATTGGGGAGGAAGTCACCGACGAACGCCCCATTCCAGTTAGGGAACATCACAATGGATAAGCGTCAGCAATGAACGGCTTTTGGCCATCTTTTTACATTCGCGTCGGCCCCAGGGACGCTGAGAACCCAAAAACCCACGGTCCGTCACCTGAATTATTAGGATTACCAGACGTTGGTTTGGCAGAGAAATCATCCCCAGACGGCGTGCAAGCTGTCGTTATCACTCAACAATATCACGATCTGTGATTGGATGATCGTTAGCGAGACAAGGGATTGAAGGGTCACTGCAGGCACGGACTCCTCTTCAACTTGAACTTTGATGCCAAAATACTACTAGCACTCAGGCTTGGAGTCGGAGGTGCTGGGACAACTATAATCGGACGAGAAAGTTACGTGGCTATGCTGTAAATTATTGGCAACTGCCATATGCATCTCAGATCAAAAAACGCATCACTTATTTGTAACGTTGTAACTTATCATGTTGTTATCATGTATCGATTTATAATACAGAAATGGCCTTGTTACTTGTCGTTCGCACACCCTTGCCAGGATCGGTAGCGGCGCCAGCGCCAGTCCCCGACTCTCTCGGGTAGTCATAGAATTCGTTCGGGTTACAGTGAAGAGCAATATATGTAATGACAGGCAGAGGAGCCGGTACGATACATTCAGAAAATC
>JBBPLY010000050.1:14216-92827 GCA_038090035.1 Xerocomus nothofagi | reverse complement strand
ATGAGGATGACAGGGGATAAGGAGTCAAGAACAATGGGAGCTGAGGATGATGGGAGATGAGGATGATGGGGGATCAGGATGATGGAGGCAAGAATGATGGGAGATGAGGACAACAAGAACAGGGGACAATGAGAACAGGGGACAATGATGACAGGAGACAACAACAACAACAATGACAGGAACCTGCCACCACCATGGTCCATGCACAGAAGGCACCATCACCATGCACAATGACAACAACAATGGAGAACAGGAGCAAGGGGCATGGAAGAAAACTGAGAAGGGCAGGCTCAGTTATTATGATAAGTTGCTTAAAGCCCAGGGGCCAGGGGCATCCAGAATGGCAATACCTAACCTAAATAGCCGAGGCCTGAGCACAAGCACTGGGGAACACTTGTAAGTCTAGCAAAGGTAAGTATTTGGGGAAGGATTTATTGCTGGGGTCGGCCGGTATTTGTTGAAGCCAAATAAAGCTTGACGACATAATTCGGGGTCAAGCCTAATAAGGCTTCTTTTTTGGGAAGGTTAGGTCGCTTGAAAGGTCGCTTCGGTCACGGCCGGGCGGAGTCCGAATAAGAGGTCGATCGGTCGTGATTGGTCGGAATTGGTCCCCCTTTTGCATGGCCGCGGCGGTGCTCCCCGGTTGTCCGGCTTTCCAAACGTGCGACTCACTTTCTACATACCTACCCCCAGCCGTTCGAGTTGCTCGTTGAACCTCCTCAACGGTTACAGTCCTCACCTCCTAAAGTTGCAACCGATGGAACGACTCAGCTCGAGTCAGCAAGAGGCCCTTGAGCACCTCCAAGGAATCTTGGGTCATCACAACTACGATGTGGACGTCCTCATGAATGTACTTCAAACGCTCGATTGGAACGTCCAGGTATTTGTGCTACAGCACAGTATGACTGGTGAAAATTAATGCCAAAATAGCGCGCGACGGACCTGCTTGTGAACGAACTGGATGAAGACCGAGACATTGGGCAAAATTCACGGGATCGTCAGACGCGTCAACCACAGCTGGAAAATTCTGGTCAGGGAGGTTATGAGGTTTGTACTTATCATTTTTACTCTGTACATTCCTAAATCCCATTTTCACAAGGCACAACGTCCTCTGACTCGTATATTATTTTCACTTTTATACCTGCCGATTAGCCTAGTTTCCGGGATACTGCGTTTCGCGTATGGGATTCTCAGGGTTCCACTGTTGACATCCCCCTTCAACCTCAGCACAAACCATCGAATACTGCGGCAAGCATATCCTGATTCACGCTCTGCGGCTCGCCGCTGGATCACATCGCTCGAGGAGGAAACCGGCGCTGTCAATCTCAAGTCTGCAACCGTGACAGCAACTGGGCTTGATGGTCGACAGTTGACATCGAGACGGTATACGTATCCACCCACAAGTTCCGCGGATGAGACCAAGATTCTTCCTGATTTCTTTGATGGGACCTACGAGGAGGTCTTAGACGCTTGCCAGAAAGAAGGGAGGATCGCTTGTGTGATCCTCGTTTCTGCTGAACATGATGACGTTGCAGAGTTTAAGCGGTCAGTGATATCCCCTTTCGATGAACCTATACCTTACTTGTCAATAGATCAACCCTCACTCACCCGGGCTTCGTCAGTATGCTCAGCGAAAACAACTTTATTGTATGGGGGGGAGATATCAGGGACAGATACTCTTGGGATGGTCAGCGACTTCTATCCCCTCCCAAGACTGACTTGACGCGCATGTCACACAGCTGCTCAGAAGTTACAGGCAACAACGTACCCATTCGTTGCTTTTATAGCGCTTCAACCTCGTCGGACCCACTCGTCCAGCTCCTCTTCTTCCACCTCCACACCCGTATTGACTGTTCTGTCGCGCCACCATGGGCCCTCGGTTCCAGAGTCCGGTCCGACCTCAGCTCACACGCTGATCCACCATCTCGAACACCAACTTCTCCCTCGAGTCAGTCCCTTCCTCGCGCGATTCAAGTCACAATTACAAGAACGGGAGCGAGATCGAATCATCCGTGAGCAGCAAGACAGAGCTTTTCAAGAATCCGCGGAACGCGATCGTGAGCGTATTCAGGCCCGAATCCGGGCAGAACAAGAAGAAGCGGAGCGCTCACGCTTGGAGGACGAGGCCCGCTGTCGAGAGGAACAAAGGATTCAACTGGAGCGAGCGAAGCAAGTAAATCTCCAGGCTCTGAAATTGCAATACCGACGTTGGATGCGGAGATGTATCGTCCCGACTGAGCACCGGGGCGGGAACGGCATTCGTCTCGCCCTCAAGCTACCTGGGAATACCCGCGTTGTTCGGATGTTCTCTCCAAGTTCTACACTGACGGAGTTGTACGCGTTTGTGGATACACAAATGCTACCTCTCGCCCTCCAGCCAGAGACAGATCCGGAGCACATTTTAGAGGGGTCAGGACCAGACTTACAAAAGCTCGACAATTATATTCAAACACAAGCAAACGACACGGAGCCTTGTCAGTGGTGGGGTTTCAAACTTGTGCTCCCTTATCCTAGACGAGAAATAAAGTGGACTACCGGCATATCACTCGTGGAGGCGGGGCTGAAAAGTGGTGAACAACTTGTTATAGAGCCGACGAATAGGAGTACCAAGTCCCAAAATCCTCAGCGTCTATCGGACGATGATTATGAGTCGGAGGATGATTAACGTGTATTAGATGTCAATATGGACCCTTCAGTACCCCCCACCATTATCTTCGTACACGGCCACCATAAATCCACGAAATGCTTGGTGCCTCGTTTACTTTAAGCGCTGAAGCATTCAAGAGCATTGATCCTTAAGTTCAAACCTCTGGTCAGTCCATTGACACACTGACCAGTGTTCTTTGTGGTTGCCTAACGTAAAGGATGTGTATCGACCTCATGGTACCGCCAATTACTGAGACCATTAGACGAAAAAGTATTGTTTCTATCCTCCATTCGGTGAACTTGACGGATGTACATAGTTCAAACGTTCGCTGCGTCGTGGTTTTACATATACAAAGGGGATTACCTTATATGTACATACCTCCCTCGCCTACTTCCCCGGTGCGAGTTCTCCTCGCAGAAACAGGAGGCCTAACCCCTGACGTCCCGGCACGAGCCCGTAAACTTGACCCATCGACTTCTTCTCCAATTGTTGCAAAGAGCCATTTATGAGCCTTCTCCAACGTTTCTCTACTGTCAGCAAAATCCCCAACAGTGCCCTTGTTATTAAACGTCGTTGGTGGAGGCGGCGGAACTTTTGGAGAAGGCAAAAGGATGACGGCGGTGGCATCTCGAGTTGGATCTTCGTTGAAGGAACGTAGAAACAGTTCGTTCAACAGAGAAGCGGTAGTTGATCGCAAGAGGTTAGGGGGAGCGAATAACTCGAGTTCAGAATCCTATCAAATATGCTAGTCAGGTCAAAGGCGAATCGGTAGTTTCTTGATAACTTACAGGGACCGGTTTCTGCCCCACGGAAAGATAACGAATAGGCGCACAATCTTGCGAGATCGCACGTGGTGAGATATATGCTGGGGTCGGATAGGAATCTAGAAGCGCCACGCTTGATGGAGGACAATTATGAAGAAGAGCACAAATATCTGAGGACTAGGACTACCTAGTTGACTGCAAGCGCTCGATAATGGCCGTGGTGTATGTGGTCATAGCGAAGAGCGGCAGCTGTGTGCGCGTCTCAGCTTCAGATACGACAATAACGGCACTCGTCCAAGATGGAAGAAATAGTAACCCCGTCTACACAGTGTCAGTTTGACCACGCATGCAGGCGTTACGAACGAATCCGCACTGGAAGAGTATTGACGTAGATCCCAGCTTGCTGCTCGCCAAGGTTGACAATTTTCGCCCAGCTCACGCCCGCCTCGCCAGACGCAAAGACAAGGGGTCTCTTCGGAGGTATATCGTAGATAGTTCTGAACTCGACTTTGATCTCGGGGGGTTGGTCTGATCCAGTCGGCGACGATAATGGGTTGTACTCATCTTCGTCATCTGATTCCACAGCATATCGAGGTGGTGGGGGATCCGCGAGAGGATATGTTTCCTGTTCCTTATCAGCGACAAAGCAGCCATTTTGGTGCCATTCGATGATCTCTCACCATGGTGATGGACGTGTATCAAGCTCAAGCTTGGACAACAGATCATACTGGTAACAGAGTATTTGGGGTCCTTGAGATGCCGCTGAGCTCCGACGAGCACTTTCGACAAGTTCAACCCGTACCATGGTCAAGCTTTCTGCGCACCAACTCTGTCGTTCGAGGTCATTTTCGACCGCTTTCATCAGTCGACATGAAAACCCATTGGTACGTTTCTAATCATTGAACCGCACCCCTGCTAGACCCACTCTCAGTAGGGCCGCCCCAATCCAGCTCCGCAGATGCCCCGTCGAGGCGGCCTAATCCAAAAGAGACCCATACCACACGTTTCAAGGGTCGTCGCAGTCGCCAGCGGCAAGGGCGGTGTCGGGAAGAGTACGATCGCAGGTTCACATGATGCTTCTCTTCCGTGCTCCGTCTACTTATAATTCTATCCAGTGAACCTCGCTTTCGCGCTTGCCATGCGGAAACTGCCGTCCCTAGGACGTCGCCTTCGCGTCGGCATTCTCGATCTTGACATATTCGGTCCATCCATACCAACGTTGATGGGTCTTCAACACTCGGATGAACCTGCCGTGACGTCTGGTAAGCTTTCTCCACACTGCCCATCCCCATGTTTTACATTACTTCGCATCAAATAGGCGGTGCAATGTTACCTATCATGAATCATGGACTACCAACCATGTCCATGGGATACCTTCTTCCGAAATCGACCGAGAACAAGCCACGAGAGGATGCTGCCGTTGTATGGAGAGGTTTAATGGTCCAGAAAGCAGTGCAACAATTACTTTTTGACGTTGACTGGCGAGAATCCGGATATGGCCCTGGTTTGGATGTCTTGATCATCGATATGCCACCAGGGACAGGTGACGTTCCGTTGACACTCGGACAGCTGGTTGTCGTGAATGGTGCGTCATATACCTCGCTCCCCAGTCTTCACTTCTCTTCACCCCTGACAATGATACAGGATCTGTAATTGTATCCACTCCACAAGACGTCGCCCTCGCAGACGTGCGACGCGGGATCTCTATGTTTCGTAAAATTTCAGCTCCCGTAGGTGCCTTTTAGCTCCATCTATACTTCATATGCTGAGTAGGACTATATGTCAATATTAGATAACGGGAACCATTCTCAATCAGGCGTACTTTATTTGCCCCTCTTGCACGACACCACATCAACTCTTCGGTTCCCCGGATGCCTTCCGTTCCGTTGCTTCCTCACTTGGAGTCCCCATTCTTGGCGAGCTTCCACTTGTGAAAGGCGTCAGCGCTGGCGGGGATAAAGGAATACCGTACGCACTCACAGCAAGTACACATCAACTAGAGTTTGATGGTTCCGGAGGTGCGGTATGGAGGAGCGTAATGGAAGATACGGCGAGGAAGGTTTGGGAAGCCATTGCCTAGCAGATATGACACAGATTTACTGCACCTCACGCGAATGGGCGTATGATCTCGCAACAAAATTAATCCTACATTTTGTGCCCGGGCGAATACTCAAGTATGCATATACACTTGAGCTTGTCAACGGGAACGGTTCTGGTATCCCTTTGATGGACTGCCGGTATGTCTAGATCTCGAAAATGTGCAAGATTCTTGGTGCGATTGGATCTGAAGGACAGGCCAAAACTAACAGTTACTGGAGACCATCTGCGCGACAATAAATAGTATATCATTTAGAAGCTACACTTACAAGTTCGACGACAATTGTATGAAGGGAAGAGGTAAAAACTCCGAATTGTCCGCAAGAACATGGGAATCTGTCGATGATGGGGCTTTCAAACTGCGAACTCGCAGCAAGTGCTGCCCTTATCAATGCAGCGAGAATCCCTCAAAGTCTAAGAATGCCTCATCTAATGACAACTCCCTGACGACCAGCACCTCCACGATAAGTCGTGGCTCCGTGGATGGGATCGCGACCGTTTCTGGACAGTCACTGGTCAGAGGATTGACGGCAGCGATATGAAGAGATTCGAGGGCGCATATGTTTGGTTCGCCTATGGAGCATGGAGACATAGTATGATGATCAACCGAGTTGGTCGGTGACTCGGTGGAGCGGCAGGTGGGGACATGACCTGGCAAGCCATTGGGTTCCAGCTCTCGCCGTTTACCTAGCTTGTCTCTGCGGAACTTTGCTTTAGCTTCCTTCCGTTGAGTGGAAGTCTCAAGGGTGTCCTGCACCAGAGAATCTCCAATATAACAGGTGGTATCTGCGAATTTGGTTGAATAGCCATTCTTGAGCTTCTTCTTCGCGTATTCAAGGTGGGTCGATGGAGGGGACGCAATACGAGTTGCGCGTTTCTTCATTGGGCGAGGTTTGTACACGGAGGCAATTTCAAGACCGACAGAGAGTTCGGTCGTATATTCGGTTGGAACAACATCATCCACGGCCTCATTATCGGCGTAGCCTGCGACGTCCTCCCCCACGTCCATAGTGAACATGGCGAGAGCAGGGTCGAAGGGCAAGAGGATAGGGGATGGGCTGAACTGAGCGGATATGGTTTCCTCTTCAGATAGAGTTGTGGAAGAATCCGGGGAGTAGGGGGTGCTTTCTTCTGCATCTGTGGAATCGGTGTTTGAGAGTTCGGTTTCATATTCGGTTGTAGATGTGTTGGTGGGCGCGTCTTGCTTCATCATCCTCAGCAAATCCTTTCTTCTAGTGCTCTTCCGACCGTCCCACCTCTCAAGTTGAGTTTCGGCGAGGGTCGAAAGCTCTGGAGGTACCTCTATTTCTTTGACTACGATTATGGATGCACCAATTTCGCAGGCCATCATTTCGAGGGTTTCTAGGGACTCCTCGAGTTGTTGACGAGGGAGTCCAACCAAAGTACCGGAATCGGCGACGCCGAGCTCATAGTATGCTTGCCCACCGCCCTCTAGCAGACGCCACTTTAGCTGTGTGACGAGACGGGTGAAACGAGCCGGGGTAGGAGATAGGAGCTGGAGTTTATATTCGACATTTCCCTGAGATGACGGTCAACTTATGAAAACATGAGAATGCGACGACACTGACCTCCTCGACTTCTGGGACGAGCTTTGGAGGCGTCTGGGTTACATTGTACTTGGAGGCGAGCGAATCCCATGGGCTGGGTACCCGCGGGCTCTCCGAGTCGGATTCACCAAACATCAAACGTGCGTCGTCAAGTAGATGGCTGCAGATATTCGAGTGACCATCGTGGGCTATATCGTGGTGAGGTGGTCATACAAGGGTTGTGGATGACTTGGAGCTCATATGCACTCGACATGACTCTAAGCAAAGGTTCACGTGATCCACTCATTCCAAGACTACGAGTTCGACAGCCAACCATGCCACCCGCATCGTCCTCTTCTGCAAGTCTCGGATGTATCTCCGGCGCCATATCTGACCGTCTTCCAGATGACCCTGAAACGCATCCATCGCGAGATGGCTGACGTGCAGAAGGAAGACCTCGGCGCCATCACCCTCGCACCCACCCAAGATAGTCTCTACCGCTGGAAAGCCACCATACCAGGTCCTCAGGGCAGTCCATACGAGGGAGGTGTATTTCACTTGGATATTCAGCTTGCCTACGATTATCCGTAAGTCTCAAAAGTTGCCAATGACTCGGGTGGGCTCAAGTGCTTTCCCTCCCCAGGTTCTCGGCGCCCAAAATCATCTTCGTCACAAGGTAAGCGGAAATGATCAACGGTCCCCGTACGGACATCAAACTTTGTGATAGGATATACCACATGAATATTTCTGACAAAGGGGGTGTATGCATTGACATCCTCAAACAGAACTGGTCACCCGCGTTATCACTCTTCAAGGTCATGCTCTCTCTTTCATCACTCCTCACTGACCCTAATCCACGTACGTCCCTCCTCTCTTCTCCACAGGGCGTATCTCCACCTTTTCTTTACAGATGACCCGTTAGGTGAGACGCAGAATCACAGCCACCACATAACCACTGATGGTCCACCACCAGTCCCCTCAATCGCCACCGAGTATATGCGCAATCGAGCTCAGCATGACCGAACCGCGAGACGCTGGACGGAACTTTACGCTCGTCCACCGCCACCGCCACCGCCACCACCTCCCCAGTTGACACCAGCCTTGGCATCGGTTCCCGCATCAAGCAGTAAGAGAACGAAGGGTAAAGAAAAGGAATCAACAGCGCAGACATCGTCTAGCAGTGGACCTTCAAACACCAGACGACGGCCGCAGTCTGAACCTATAACGATAAATGATCTGGGGGTCGGAGTGTCTACCTCGGCCTCTGCACCACCGCGTCAATCTGGGAGAAAGCGACGAAGAGAGCAAGAAGTCATAGACGTTGATCTTGGAGAGGAGGAACGGACACGCAGTAGACTCAGAGTCCCACCGGGATATTCGAGCTCACGCTTGCAGTCCTCTGGGGAGGTGATCGTCATTGATGACTAGGGTCGCATTATGTATTATCTCCATGTGCCCTAATTTAAGGGACCCCCCATGGAGGGGTGTTGAATGATTGTTGCTTTTGCCGACTAGCCATTCGAAATTTTCGATAGATGGCGTCCGACTTGAAGCGCAAACGCGAAGAAGAATCAGACCGAGAGGACGCAGAACCAGACGCAGAGACTACAAAGGTTCTTTCGCAGAAGCAGTCGTCACCAAGATTTTTCACTGACGTCCGTACAGAAACATAATCTCCCGACAGGGGAAGAACTCAGAGCGCTGAAAGATGCGGCGGATTTATATCAGTCCAGTTCCTTCAAACTCCAGGTGTGCACAACGTACTCCCTTCATGTGTCCCTGCGCGCTGAATTCCGCCTAGATTGATGCCCTGCTCCCCAACGTGAGGCCCAAGGAATCACGGGGGGCGGTCCTCGACCAATTTCTTCTCGCTCTTCGAACGCATCTTTTATCGCTTCCCTCCATCCAGCCGCAAAATCCTCTCGTTGCAGCTCGTGCATTGTCGAAACACGATGTCGCAGTACCGTTTGCTCTGCCGCACCCCGTCCAAGAGACGAAGTGGATGGTAGCATTCGAACCGCCATCAGACGTCTATGTCGTCGGCAGTTGGGCAAACAAAGTCAGTGTGAAAAAGAAGGATAGCAAATATTTTGGGTTGGACTTGTCTATCGAGATGCCCTCTGTACGTTTCATTCCCAAAGTCTTTCTCATATAGGCTGTTTGATCTGTCTTGCAGTCTCTGTTCCAAGAGAAAGATTACTTGGATGCTCGGTACTTTCACAAGCGTTCTTATTATCTTGCCGTAGTTGCGCAATCGATATCCACCTCCTTCCAGGTGGACGCCTTCTACGCAGCAGCCCTGAGCGATCCACGGCAGACTGTTCTCGTACTTCGTCCAAGAAAAGGTGAGCATTCTGTGATTCGGTCGTTCACAGACATAACAAGGAGGTTAGGGTCCGAGCACGACTTTTTGAAAATACATGCCGAAGTTCGCATTATCCCTGTACTTTCTCCATGTCATCCCATACCCCTCCACCGTCTCTCACCGTCTCATTCCAACGTTCGTGTTCAGCCAGCTTCAGAGGTCCCCCTTTCCACGTTGAATCCATCCACACCTATTTACAATACGGCCATCCTTCTCTCTACTTTCCCAAAACTTTCGTTGCTGTCGACCAATGCCCTCGTGCAGTCTAGTCCGGCATTCAGGGATGCCTATACACTGCTCCGGGTGTGGGCAAACCAGAGAGGATATGGCGAAGGTGCCCTCTGCGTCCACGGATTTGAAGGAAAAGGATCCTGGTGGGCTTCGGTATTTGGTTTCCTTCTTGATGGGGAAGAGCCTGTTACTGTTCTTGGAAAAGGGAAGGCTGGCGGAAGGAGATCTGTCGGGAACGGTCTGAGTTCATATCAACTCTTCCGAGCCAGCTTAGACTTCTTAGGTAATGTCCTTGTTCTTGCACCTATAACCATTCTCATGCAGGTCCGTTAGCTAAACAAGCATTTGAGAATGCACCTGCATTCGTGAAGTCCACCGGTGGACACAAGGTAAGTTAAAGCGTGGTCTTTTACGCAAGGCTCATGGCCATTCATCTAGTTCTCGCCAGAAGAATATTCATCTGGTCATTCTGCTGTCTTTGTCGACGCAACCTCCACCATAAACTACCTGGTCGATGTTCCTTTGACTTCTCTTGACATGGTACAGTTAGTCACTAAATCTCCACCAACACCCAATGACACCTTTACCAAAGCTTCAATATGACGCACAGCAAACGCTCGAACAGCTGAACGACTCTTCTAGCACAGATGACGTGTTCGAAGGTATCTTTCTCAAGGACCATACCCTCCTCTCGAAACACTGCGATGCGGTCATACGGTAAGTTAATCATTACTTGTCGTGAACATGGGGTTTGACACCACACAGAGTTGATCTTGCGCGCGTATCGAAAAACCGCTCAACGTTTGAGTTTGTGGAGTATGGAACCTCCGACAATGCTCTTCTTGGGGCGATTTCGAGGATCCTCCGACGAGGTCTTGGGAACCGCATACGAGCTGCCGCAATTTTCCACCCGTCATCGAATATACGAAATATTTCCGAACTATCGAGTCCTCCCCAGGTATCTGTCATCCATATTGGACTCATCTATAGTCCCGAAGATGCATTTAGGCTTGTTGACCATGGTCCCGCCGTCGAGGAGCAAGATACTGAAGCTGCGAAGGAGTTCCGTCAGTTGTGGGGCCACAAAGCGGAGCTCCGTCGATTTAAAGACGGTCGTATAGTTGAAAGCGTTGTCTGGGAGGTGAAAACTTCCGATGAGAGAGCACACATCCCATCGTTCATTGTCCGCCACCTCCTACATCTTCACTTTGGGATTCCGATTGCAGATATCCAGACCGTTGGAATGTCATTTGATGCGAAGCTTCGTCTTCCAGATCACCTGGCAAGTCTTCATCAACGTTCTGGTGTAGTTGCAGGATTCAAGGCTGCCTTAACTGCTTTCGATGGTATAGTCAAGAATCTTAAATCTCTGGATGAGAAGCTTCCCCTCGTCCTCTTGAATGTTAGCCCCGTATCCGAATACCTCAGGTATACAAGCACCTTTACCCCATTCCCCATCCGATTGTCCACCTCTCTCGCACTCCCCACTTCTCTTCGGCATCTTGCTCAAATTCCCATCGTCCTCGAATTTGAGAAATCTTCGAAATGGCCGGACGACCTGCATGCCATTCAAAAGATTAAATTAGCGTTCTTCGAGTCAATCGCATCCGCGCTGATGACAACTAACCCCGGTCTTCGCGCCGCTGTACACATTGACCAAGTTTGCGAAGCAGACATCCAGGATAATGCCTCGCTTGAGATCCTTACCTCCGAGGGCTGGTCGTTTTCCGCGAAAATATGGCATGATCGAGAAGCAGTCTTACTCGAACGGCTCATATCATCTATCAAAACGCCAGTCGAATCTCATCCTCGTCCACCCAAAGACCAACGCATGGCGCGTCGAGCCTTGGATTTTCATACACGCCACTTTCTCCATGCTCCCAGACATCACCGCGCCACTGCCACCCTTTCCCATCGATACATAGCATACCCTGGGACAGTTCGTTTAGTCAAACGCTGGCTTGCATCTCATTGGCTGCTTGGGATCCATGTATCAGAGGAAGCAGTGGAAATGATATGTGCCCGTCCATTCGTCGGTACGGGTGCCATATTGCCCAACGCAGCTGCGAGCATACCGAGGAGCAAGGAACGTGGGTTCGCGCTGGTAATGGAGTTTTTAAAGGATTGGAAACCGGAAAATCCTCTCTTCGTCCCTTTGTATGAGGACAATAGTGCAGTGTCGGAGCCTTCGGTCGTGGCAGTAAGTTCCAAAGAAGGTGTATGGACTATTTCGACATCGCAGGACCCAGGCGGCAAAATGTGGACTTCGAGCGGTCCGGATATCGTGGCCGCACATCGTCTATGTGCGTTAGCAAAGGAAGCTTATAAGGTCCTACAGGGAACTGACATTGATACCTACACCGTCAAGGTGGGCGTCACACTCATCCAGTTCAGCGTGCACTAAATGCGTCCTGCAGCGGCTTTTCTCTCATGCAACGGATGACTACGATATTATTCTCGAACTCGACCCTACGGTATTGCCTAGGTACCACCAAAACATCGACGCAGATGAGTCGGTATGGTCAAGAGGTTGCAGTGAGGGTCATGCCTCGGATGGTGACGCAGCGTCGCGCCCAGGGTTTGACCCAGCTCGCATGTTATTTAATGATTTGCAGGTGCGCAGCATGTTCTTCTAACCATTTGTGCACAACCTGATCGTGTTTCAACCAGTCGGTATACTCGGACACACTGAGATTCTTTTTTGACATCTACGGTGGACATCGTATCGGTGCAATATGGCTCTTGAATGTAGCTGAAGTCCGTCCATTCAGGGCCTTGGGAGGGTTCTCAAGCACGCCAACCACGGAGGTGAGATCATCTATGTGTGCATACGCGTGTGATTTACCAAGTTACAGGGGAAAGGGAAAAAGTCGAAGGAAAAGGACAAAAGAGACACCGTTTTGCTCAATCAACAGTCCGTATTGGACGAGATTGAACGATTGGGTACAGGTCTCATTAAAAAAATAACCATGCGCGAGAAATAACTGTAGACTACGCATTCGATTTATTTTCTTAGCGTACGACATCTCTTACCAAAGACGGTGCGAACAGAAAGGAGAATAGTTACGAGAGAATGGCCGTCTCACTTATGATTGCTTTCGCCGCTTCGGAGCGGGGAGAAATGGCATAAGAAAAGGGTTTGGGGTGACTATCATTCAGATGAGCGATGACCGTTTCTGCACAGGGGCGTTGGACCCACCAGATCATTCCAGACTCGAAGTCCGCCTTGACATCAACTGGGTTACCGTTCTCATCTTTGCCAGGGCGAATATCGAAAACGGTAAGTATGCAAGCGATGGAAATCCACAAGGTTGCGTCTGCCATGAAACGGCCTGGGCAGATGCTGTGCACGAGGTCGTCAAGAATTATATGAGAGCGAAGGTATATTCAAATTTACCGTCGTCCGTGGCCGAATGCCGTGGTCGCAGGATCGAGAACTTCCTCATTTTCAGTTCCATCGGCATTCAGGAATCTCTCGGGTCTGAAATCCATTGGCTCGGTGTAGTTTTGCTTATCGTGTAAGATGGTCCTGTATCAAGTGGATCTCAGTATCTCGGCCTCTCGCCATGGAATAATACTGACCAAGTGTTACCGATGATCGTTGTTCCAGCGGGTATGAAATATCCATTATAGATGTCGTCTTTGGTGACCATATGAGGAAGACCTGAAGAAGAATACATCAATCCCGTCAATCAACACGGTCGGCGGTGAATAGTCACCAAGCGGAGCTACGGGATTCCATCGAAGCACCTCTTTAACGATGGCATCAATATATGGCGTACACGGTCTGTCGTTGTAGTCAGGGAGGCGTCCAGACCCGATAACAGAGTCCAATTCCGCTTGTGCCTTTGCTTGGACGGCGGGGTGAAGAACCATGGCCAAGAAAAATGACGACAACGAGGATACAGTCTATAGGAAATCAGTATACTGAATTTGCGCCTGGAAACATCTCACGCTTTCCGCTCCGGCTATGGGGCCCCCATGAGTACATACATCAGAACCTCACATTGACATCCAGTCTTACCAGCATATGCAAGGCCAGCACACCCTCTGATTATCTCAACCTGTTCCTCCGAGTCCTCGGTATTGTTCAAGTCGTTCATGAGGTGGGTAACAAAGCATGGCGATGCGGTTCCTGCAGCCTTTCAGCGGGTTAGTTTGAGCCTCGTCAAATTGGAAACATATGCTAACCAGTGCCTTTCGCACAGCTGTGAAGGGGGCATCTCGCATTTCCAGCACATACTTCTTCCAGTTTGCAGCCTTCTTCTGGAATTCTGCCCCAGGCATCCAATCCGGAACGTATTTTACTGTGGCATCATGGTCAATTAGGCATCATAATCATATCGCACGCGATAGTAGTACTCACAACAAGGGAAGATGTCCACAAGAAACGCTCCTGGGGCCGCTGCCTTCGCCATCCCCTCCAAAGCCTTCTCAGCAATATCGATATACCGATCTGCCTTCGGTGCAATCTCTATTCCGTAGATCACTCTCATAATCACCGCTGCTGAGTTTCTGTGCGGAAGTTAGCTTTGTGAAACAGGAATCCAATGTTTTGTGCTCACTGCCTGAGGTGCTCGATGAGGTTTTCTGGAGAGTCCAAAATATTTCTGAGAAGTGTGTGCGCTTCTTTCCGCTGGAGGGGCCAGTATGTCGGGGCCACAGCAGGCCGGAATTGGCGCTCAAACATCTTGCGATGTTTTTTCCAGCGATCCCCTGTGCGATCAGATGCACGTCACTTATCTTTGCGCTCTGCGATGAGAAAGAATACAAACCATATGGCATGTGACCGAAACTCCAGTCCCAGCCCATTCTGCATGACGAATAAACCTTGTTCTTTCCAAGTCAGAAAGCAACTCACAAATCGTTGATCATCGGTAACTCGTTTCTATCAGAGTAGTTGACAAACCGCTTCTCGAAGAGATCGTGTGCGATCTGCGCGGAGTTGACGAAGAGTAGACGGTGTCCCACGACATTGGCATACACCAAGTCGCCTTGAAACAGGATTTAGAATAGAACCACATGCGTTGAGGAAGTGGGAACGAACCATATTTATTAGCCCACGCGTTGTAGGTCGCAGCCTCGTCTTTCAAGGGAAGATCGAGCAGGTTTCCGATGAGAGGAAGAGGTCTCGGACCAGGGGGGAGCGGATATTGTGTTCGCAGGCGGCGATTGCGCACAAAGTAGATCGTCACCACGCCCCAGAGCGCGACGAGAATTGAGAAGGGAAGAGATAACGACATTGGAAGTTTTGCGCTCTCTCATTGAGCCGATTGAAAACATGGAGACTCTTATAGGCCGATTCCGTGTCCACCTGGTCCTACATTGTTTCTGGGTATTTGATGCCGGGTTCTTGTCCCGTGTGTCTCATATGCCTTTGTTACCGCTGGCCCATCGGGGCAGCAATTACGACTATGAAACAATACACGGATCATAATTTCTTCCCGATTTGAACTGGTTTTATCGATAGTATTGGCACTCGATATGATCGGCGAACTTACACGACGGGATTACTATCCAATGGTCTACTGTCCGCCATGCTGGATGACTAATCGCCTGGAGCGGGCCGGGGAAACGGGAATCCGAAAGGTTGACTGCGGTGTGCACTTACTACAGCGAGCTTGGGAAAAGAAATCCCGATAGCAGGGGAGTTTTGTAGCACATTCGTACTAACATCGAGTAGTGTAACAAAAGTTGTTGAAGGTCTCAGTGGGAAATGCTATGCCTTACATAATCACCTAGCTACCACGAAATGGTTAGATCAAGCTAAGTTTCCTCCACCGTTCGCGATGGTACCGGACTTGTTTTCTTTCCTTGACAACGCCTCGCCAGAGGAAGAAAGCGACCATGAAGCGCTCGTAGACAAGGTACCGATATCATCCCCTGTTCTCGCATCCACCTCGGCACAAAAGCGAAAATCGAGTCCTGGCAATGCCGATCTGGGTAGCCTGCCACTAGCGCCGCGTGAAGTCGTGGAACGACCTGCGAAACGTTCTCGTGCTGCAAGTCCAGCCCCCGTTGTGGTCGATGAGTTTCAAACGGAGGCGAAGCGTGAGATGGCTGCGAGTGGTGGATTGACTGGTCCTGTCGAGGAGGGTTCAAGACTGGAACTTCGACATCAGGTTTGCGAAGCCACACGACCTTACCCCTCGTTCTCATACCACTCAGGTTCGACATCAAGTTGCCATTCCTCCTGGCTATGACTATGTTCCAATCGCAAAACACACCCCTCCTTCCAAACCTGTTCGGGAATACAAGTTCACGCTCGACCCGTTCCAACAGGTTTCGGTGTATGCTATCCAACGGAATGAGAGCGTCCTGGTATCGGCGCATACCAGCGCCGGTAAGACGGTGGTGGCAGAGTATGCCATAGCGCAAAGTCTCCATAACCGTCAACGTGTAATATACACTAGTCCAATCAAGGTGAGCGAGTTTGAAACCACATTTTCGTAACCTGAGAGATCAACGCGCTTTGCTTCGTATAGGCACTCAGCAATCAGAAGTATCGTGAGATGCTCGCCGAGTTTGGTGACGTGGGTCTCATGACGGGGGACGTTACTATCAACCCTTCCGCAACTTGCTTGGTCATGACGACAGAGGTGTGTGCCATATCATGCTTCTGGGCACGCTCTTTATCAACGATTCAGATTCTGCGTTCTATGTTGTATCGTGGTTCTGAAATCATGCGAGAAGTCGCATGGGTCATATTTGACGAGATTCACTACATGCGAGATAAGGAACGCGGTGTAGTCTGGGAGGAAACCATCATCTTACTTCCTCACACCGTCCGATACGTGTTTCTATCAGCCACTATTCCCAACGCTATGCAATTCGCAGAGTGGATATGCAAGTCTCACGAACAGCCATGTCACGTCGTGTACACCGACTTCCGGCCCACACCCCTGCAGCACTATCTCTTCCCCGCTGGAGGTGAAGGCATTTACCTGGTGGTGAACGAAAAGGGTGAATTCAAGGAGGACAACTTCAGCAAAGCAATGGGAACCCTGCAGGAAAGGATGGGCGAAGATCCAGCCGACCCCCAAAGCGGTAAAGGACGTAAAGGGAAAACCAAAAAGGGCGGCGAAAAGAAAGGTGTGTTCACCTCCGCCACGATCAACAGTTTCCTCATTGTCACACAGGGTCTTCTGACATCTCCAAGATCATCAAAATGATCATGCTCAAAAATTACAACCCTGTCATTGTCTTTGCATTTAGCAAGCGAGAATGCGAGGCCCTAGCCTTGACCATGTCCAAATTCGAGTTCAACTCGAATGATGAGCAAGAACTGGTCACGAACATTTTCCAAAATGCCATTGAAAACCTGTCCCCCGATGATCGCAATCTGCCTCAGATATCGAACCTTCTTCCCCTTTTAAAGCGTGGAATTGGCATCCATCACGGCGGTCTTTTACCGATCTTGAAGGAAGTCATCGAGATTCTCTTCCAGGAAGGTCTCATCAAAGTGCTTTTCGCCACTGAAACTTTCTCTATCGGCCTAAATATGCCTGCGAAGACTGTCGTGTTTACGGCGGCCCGCAAATTTGATGGGCGTGAATTTCGAGACCTCTCTTCCGGGGAATACATCCAGATGTCGGGCCGTGCGGGTCGTCGCGGTTTAGATGACCGTGGTGTTGTCATTATGATGTGTGACGAGAAGCTTGAACCCGCCTCCGCGAAGACGATGATCAAGGGAGAGGCGGATCGACTCGATTCTGCCTTTCATCTAGGGTATAACATGGTTTTAAATCTTCTCAAAGTGGAAGGAATCAGTCCCGAGTACATGTTAGAGCGGTGTTTCTTCCAGTTTCAGAGTAGTGCTGGGATTCCAACGCTGGAAAAAGGTCCGTTGCACACACGCTGATCATAACTGATGTTCATTTTTCGCTCATATCTACCACCTCAGAATTGAAGGTGGAGGAGAGACGACGGGACTCGATATATATTCCAGACGAGCACCTCGTAGCCACATACTATGACTATCGCCAACAACTTCAACAGATGGGAGAGGACTTCCGGGCGGTCGTCACACACCCAACATACAGTCTTCCTTTCCTCCAAGTCGGCCGACTGGTCCACATCAAACACAAAGACGCCGACTTTGGCTGGGGCGTAGTTATCAACTTTCAAAAACGCATGAAGTCAAAGGTCAGTCCGCATCCTCTTAGTATCTCGTGTTCCGCTACCCAAGTCACATATTTTAGACGAAGTCAGAATTCCAGTTCGACGAGGTCCCTCCACACGAACAATACATCCTTGACGTCCTTTTGAACTGTCAGGCAGGGGCTACTCTCCCCAAAGACAGGAACGTCACTACGCCGACACCGGGTGGCGTCGTGCCGTGCCTACCTAGTCATAAGGGCAATCCACTTGTCGCCCCCGTTTTGTTGTCCACAGTTGAGGCGATAAGCCATATTCGAATATTCCTGCCTAAAGATCTGCGACAAGATCAGGCTCGAGAAACGGTCTGGAAGAGTGTTTTGGAAGTGCAGCGCAGGTTTCCCGACGGAATGCCGCTGCTCGATCCGGTCGAGAACATGGGGATCAAAGACGAAAAATTCCTCAACCTCGTCAAAGTAAGATATACTTGATGCGTGTGTCATTCGTCGTCGTTGACTCTAGCTTTTTATCAGAAAATCGACGTGATGGAAAAAAAGATGTATTCGAACCCTCTTCAAAGAGATCCTCGCCTCCCACAGTTGTATACTCTATATGCCCAAAAACAGGCGGCGCAAACAAACCTCCGGGCATTGAAGAAACGGATCTCTGCAACGCACGATGTCTTACAACTCGAGGAGCTCAAGTGCCGAAAGCGCGTCTTGCGGCGGCTGGGTTTCACGAACTCGTCAGACATTGCCGAAATGAAAGGTCGTGTTGCATGTGAAATCAGCACTGGCGACGAGTTGTTGCTCACCGAGCTCATCTTCAATGGCGCTTTCAACACGCTGCTACCGGAGCAATGTGCCAGCCTACTGAGCTGTTTCGTGTTTACAGAGAAGGTAGGCCGCCGTCCCTCACGTTGTACAGATAGGTATGTCGGCTGACACCAGCGTGACAGAGCGAGCAACAGACGAAGCTCACCGAGGAGCTTGCGGCACCTTTACGCGTGATGCAAGAATTGGCTCGGCGTATCGCCAAGGTATCTCAAGAATCAAAGCTGCCCCTCGTCGAGGACGAATACGTTCAATCGTTCAAAGTAGAGCTCATGGATGCAGTGATTCAGTGGTGTCGTGGGGCGTCCTTTTCAGACATTTGCAAGGTCGGTAAATCTCACCGAGACGATCGAGTTCTACTTATTGCAAATTCACGCTCACGGGGATCGTTTACAGTTGACGGACCAGTTTGAAGGTAACCTCATCCGCGTATTCAGACGACTGGGCGAACTGTTGCGGCAAATGACGCAGGCCGCGAAAGTTATCGGAAACTCGGAGCTACAAGAAAAATTCCAAAAGGCATCGGAAATGCTCGAACGACCAAACTCGGTCATCTTTTGTTCTTCGTTGTATCTTTAGAGTTGTCCATGCTGTACACATATTCTTGAAGTTGGGTCACATCCCTGGCGAGCAGTATTCGTCCCACGAATTTCAACCCCTCTTGGATATCGCTGTTCCCCACTGCTACAGCGCGGCTTGGATTCATGTGTGAAAAAGTGAAACCCATATTTTACCTTGATCATCGTTTCACTTGTGGTGAAATTCGCATTATGTAGTCTTTTGGGAAGGCAAACTTGTTCGTGTTTCTTGTTTGGTGACAGTTTTACAAACATCTATGATACACACTCGATTCTGCCGGATATACAAGATGTACATTTCAAGCGATAAACGGACCTCAGACGTGCCTGGTGCGGAAGCGGAGAGCCTCGGCGGCGGACTTGATTCCAGGCAGGGGCCCAGTTCTTCCGACTCCGAGGCCATCTGCGACGCGGTTCCCAAGATCCGGGTGAATGGAAGTCCAGTAGGAGACTGTCGAGGACAGTCAGACAAACAGAGGTCACAGTGCCAAAGCAAAACTCACCGACTCTAGCCTTGATCTCGGGTTTCTTCACACCGCTGACATGATCGACGACGTTGTTGACAAGGTGATCGCGATCGACGTCGCTCATGACATTAATGTAGAGCGCACGCGGTTGCTCAAAGTCCACTGTAGGATGAAACTCAATTGCACATCTCTTGGTGAGGACACGGATGACTGACGTTCAGTGATTTCGCTCAGATCCCACCAAGCGCCGCCAAGCCATCTCTCGTGATTAGCCTCGCGCTCGGCATCGCGAACTGAACCGTGGACAGAACCCTTGTTCCTGGGGAATGTCAACGGGAGGATAGAGCTCTGGTAGTTGGGGCGAGCACCCTGGTTGTTGAAGGCCATGGCACCGTCGCGCTGGAAGTTGGCGATAGGAACAATGGGCTGGTTGACAGGGATCTGAGAGTAGTTGACGCCAAGTCGGTGGCGGTGGGTGTCTGGGTAAGAGAAGAGACGTGACTGCAAGACGGGGTCGCTAGAAGGCTCAAAGTAGGGGATAGTGTGGGAAGGAGCGAAAGCAGCCTGAGACGGATTTCGATTAAACTAGGCCTTTTCCCAGCAAGTGAGAGCGAACCGACCTGCTCAACCTCGGCAAAGTAGTTTTGAACGTTTTCATCCAACACGAACTTGCCGACGGGACGCAAGGGGTAATCCTTGTGAGGCCAAATCTTGGTGAGATCCAAAACATTGTAGCGGAAGTTTTCTGCTTGCTCAGGCGTCATCGTTTGCTGGAATGCAAGTTTACTGATCAGGGTCTCTCTGTATTCGGATATGAGTACTTACGGCATAAACTGTCCAAGAGGGGTATTTTCCTGCCTCGATGGTTTCGAAGAGCGCTTGGATACCGTAGTCTGGGTTTTCGGCGCTGAGCCTAGTTGCGGTGGGGCCATCGAGGGTCTGAAATAAATGAGATTGGGGTATCACAATCGGCGGGGGGTGATGCCAACCTTGAAACCAGCGTCAGCGATGATGTGGATCTGAGTGTAGACCCAGCTGCCGTCATCCTTGACGAACTTGTAAGTATGGCCGGAGTAGCCGTGCATGTTGTGGTAACCGTCGGGGGTACCGCGATCAGAGAAGAGGATGGTGATCTGGTGAGCGGATTCTGGGTTTTGTGTGAGGTAGTCCTGTAGCGTGTCTATTAAAAACAGAGGAACAGAAGGAGACGGGAGCTCATACCCAGAACATGTCAGCATCTTTCAAGTGAGTTTGGGGGTCACGCTTTTGGGTGTGGATGAAGTGGGGGAACTTGGCAGGATCTCTGATGAAGAAGACGGGGGTGTTGTTGAACACCCAGTCAAGGTTGCCATCCTGTGTCTTGATCTTGACGGAAAACCCACGGGGATCACGGGCGGTATCCGCAGAACCGGATTCACCACCAACAGTGGAGAATCGGGCGGTGGCACGGTGTTTCTTACCGACTTGAGTGAAGAGCTTGGAAGAAGTGATGTCGCTGAGGTCGTGAGTCAATTGAAAGTAGCCGTGTGCACCAGCACCTTTGGCGTGGACCTAGAGTGATCATGGTGAGGAACGCAAAGACGGATTGATCTATGGAGTGAACGCACGACACGCTCCGGGATACGCTCACGATCAAAGTGGGCGAGGAGATCGAGGTGGTGAAAGTCTGGGGACGATGCGATTAGATGGATGATGTGTCCAGGGATCGGTACGGACCTTGCAGAAGAAGGGGGCCGTGGGCTCCGACGCGCTGAGCTGCGTATGGCTCTGAGACGGGTGCGCCGTTGGAGGTGGTGTAGGTTGCACCGTCAGTGCCGTTGTGAATTTGGGCAGAAGGCATCTTGGCAGTAACGGTGAAGATGGGAGGAGGGAGAGCGACGAAGAGGATATATAAGATCTTTTTCAAGAACCGCTGAGAACGATCGTACGATTCTGTCGAGGAGGCGAGTCAGCTGGATGGGAAACGCAGTAATTATGTCTCACACATGAGAGTCGGCCGACCATTGAGGCATCAAATGATCCCGAGAGCCAATCGCGTCGTGCGGAGTAATGGACACACGATGATAGGTGGCATCCGCGCCCCGCTCGTGGGAAATTCATTGACTGCCCGATTCGCTCCCGCGAAGGCGAGACGAACCTTCAGAGGCTCATCGAGACGTCGAAAAACGACCAGCGACCGTTTAATTAGACTTGCAAGCGCTCCAACGGACTCGACGAGGAAAGCGATGTAGCGCTAATTTCAGAAATGCGACAATGTTTGCGAAGCACTCGTACCCGAAACTCAGCTAGTATGGAATCAGTAAAGATGCTGACAAGATCCGTGATACACATGGTGATCGCGAACCTCCTCATGTCGATGGCGTGACTCCAGATTTCCCTTTATCTGAGCCTCCTTTCACAATCCTCACGCCAGGTATACTCCGCTGCTTACTTGAAGAAGGCGGATTTCTCATCATGTCCGAGGCCTCGGCATCGCGTGTCGATGGCAATGCGGTCAATCGTCCACGCGCAGTCTGTCCACCATCATTTGGCATCCGCTCATCTTGATCGGAGATCGATTTCGTCCCATGACCCGTTGCCCTTCGAGACTCCACTGAACCCCTCTGTGCTGCGACCGGTTTACTGGGTAGACCCGGCCTCTCTACAAAAGGAGAAGAATTCGCCATCTGGCGGAGTTTCGCCTCCATCATCGCAATCTTGTTCGACGTCTTACTAGACCGAGCCATGAGCCGACCCAGAAATAAACCTGCCCACACACGTTCATGCACTCACGCTTCCGGACGTCCAATTCCACCACTTTTCACTAAACTCAACGCGGTCGGCGTAGTATCCGACCTCCTGCTTCTGCTGGCATAGGATGTAGGTCCCGAATCGTGGTTTGGCGCTTGTTGAGCGAACGTCACCACCAACTTACGACCACGTAACAACCTTCCGTTGGCAGTCTGTAGCGCCTTTGCTGCGTCCTAAATGTCCAACGAAGCCAGTCAGCCTACGTCGCCCAAGGATAAAACCTTCGGTCATGACATCCGCCGTCCAATGCACATTCGTGATAACGGAGGACACAAACGTCAAAAAGAGTGCTAACATAACCGAAGGCGCGCGATCACTCACCGCTTCGTTCATAAACTCGACGAACGCATACCCTCGCGGCTTTCCCTTGTTGAGACCGGACTTGTGAAACAGGAAATCCAGTTTTGCGATTTTCCCAAATTTTGTAAAGATCTGCAGCAAGGCATATCTTGACAACGTTGAGAACGTGGCTTGGATTGACAATCGATGTCTTTTCGCTCACTCATCCACGGTCGGACTGAGGTTACCCACGTAGAGTCGCTCCTTCAGTACTTGTGGGGCACGAGACGACGAAGGTATCGAATCGTTCGTAGAATCCCTCGCCTCGGGCTCTGGTATCCACAGGTGGGTCCCATTCTCTTGCGTACCATCGTTCGGTGGGCGTGCATCCATGATGCGAAGAGTGGAGAAACCGGCAAACGCCGCAAGGACACCGCCGCATCTCTGAATGCTTACGTTATCAAACTGATTTGTAAAAACTACGATAGTGCTGGCCAGCATCCAGTACTGGCGATGCATGCGAGAAAGACGGCAGAAATGAAGCAAGACAGGGCGGGCGTATATAATTCCGATGAACGATAAAATGCAGGGGACCCAAAATAGAATTAAATGTAGACCGTCAGCGACGCCTGCGTGTGTTCTTCTTCGGCTGTCTCATCGAAAGCGTTTTCCTCTGTCCTATCCCGGCTATCCGCTGGACAGATGGCTCCTTCCGACCCTCGCGCAACTGACCTCCAGGGATGCCTCTGGGGATGATATCTGGTTGGTCAGGGTGTATAGTCCTGACGTGTCGCACGAGGGCATCTTTCCGTCCCAGCGCGCTGTCGCAATATGGGCAAGGCCACATTTTACGGGTTTCTGGATGGCTCGCCGAGTTCTCAATGTGACGGATGTAATCGGATGTGCGGGTAAATCCCTGTCCGCAAATTTCGCAACTCGTATGAGTGGCGTCGGAATGCCCTCCAGAGCCCTGACTCGACTCGCCTTCGTCCGGTAGATATTCTGCAATCGATGTGACTATCTGTCTGGTAGATTGCAAGGATGCGACAGCCCTTGGACGCTTAACCCGCTCAGACTCGGCGTTCCACTCTTCCTCATCAACGTTCTTGGCTTTTGAGCGCAATTTCGAGGGAGGCGCTTCGTCATCGAGATTCCCCGCACTGCGCTTCCTCCGCAACTTCGCCGGAGTCACTCTGATAAACGTAGATGAAACGGGGTCGGTAAATCCGACAGTTTCATCACCGTTGCGGAGTGACACGGGCGAAAGTGCGGGTGGTAGTAGCACAGAGCAAGTGGTGAGTGGTGAGGGGTTGGGAGACGCGCCAGGTGATCGTGAAAAACTGCTGAGAGTGCTGAGCGGGGACAGCGACGGTGAAAACGACGTGCAATGGGCTGGTCCACGAAGCACAGCCTCAATTGGGGATGTTGACGCACAAGGCGGAGATATCATAAATGTTGGTGTGTTGGGAAGAGACAATGGCGTCGCCGGTCTCAGACGTCCAGACGGGGCGGCAGTGAGCACCTGTGGTAGGAAGGCATCGGGGACGATTTGTGGTGTACAGGCAATATCCTCGGGCATCAGCTCTTGGACTTGTGACGGGATATCTTCCAGGCTATTTCCTGATTGATCCAGGAAATGAATTGTGGAACATGATCCCTCCTTTTCCTCCGTGATATCCAACCGGGGATTCATGGAGGTGAAGTTGGCGAGGTTATAAAGTGACGGATCGGTTTCGGGCGTCCTTAACCACGGGGTGGACGATCCAACGCTAGTTGGGGACGAGTCTGGAGAGAGAGCGGGAAGGAACAGGCTCGCGTAAGAAAGGTTGGACGGTGAGGACTAGTACACATGCTCAACATCTCCATCGGCCGTGAGAGTAATTACACTCACTTCAGCAATTGGAAGGAACATGTTTTGTCCAGCATCCGGTGAGGTTCTGTATATCGGAACGATTGCATCGGACGTGTCGATAGCTTGACCGATATTGGGGTAGGGGTCTGCCCCGAGTAACAGCCCACCACCCGATTCATTGTTTCCTTGGAGCATATGGAAATCATCAGGGACTCCTAGACTTGAACTGGGGCTGATGTGAGGCCACGACTAAGTTGATGTGGATCGGTGACTTACAAGTCCCTCAACGTAGCACCGATGTCCTCATCGACAGGAGGGAGAGTTGGTCGATCGTCGGGGACAACGATCCACTGGACGAATAAGTCACTTTCAATCACTGGCATTAGGGAGGGGAAGGGAGGGATAAAGGACTGCGTGGTGGAGGAAGCGGTCCGAGTGAAGGGGAAGGGCTCGGTAAACGCGCGATGTCAGGTGGTTCTTATCATCAACACGAACGAATTAATTGATCTTGTTGTTGATTGGGGGTCCACCCTATAAAAACGTGTTGTACACGCGCCGAAAAGGCTGTTGCCGTGCTCACGCGCATAAAGTTGGTCCGGGTTGCCATCTTCCATTTGGCGCCGCCTCGAGAAGTTCCTCAGAGAAAAGCGTCAAGACACCACTTTACCTACAATTCTGTCCGCTGATAACGGACTTGAAGATGATGCGGGACCATGCTTACTAGCGCACACAATCGATAAGCGAACCCCGCGTGCTGTAAACCAGCGTCAAGGTGGAGACGTGTCAGCAATTCATGAAACCACTCACCTGTGGGCGCCTACGGGCCTGAGGCTGCGCCCAAAATCTAGAAGAGTGGCACAGCCGCCATCGATCATCTAAGGTTCCGATTAAGCCAGTGCCAACTCAAATATCACAAGTGTGCAAGACGCGAAGCGCATGGATAATCATCCGACATATCGGAGGGAAGTGATGGAACGGACTACTAATGAAAGCCACACTGCGGCAGTCTAGCTAGTAGCGGTACAATGACTTCAAATCGGCTCATAACAAGGACGTAAACCTGGTCGCACGTGACTTCATCATACCTCCCACGCCGCTGCGAAGTTCGACTGCGATTCAGACATTCATGCGTCTCCATCGATGCATCCTTTAATCACCTTGAAGCCTCGCATTTGCCTTGATATGACCGTGTTCAACCCTACAATCTCTATCCGTCTCCTTTCGGCGTCAAACAACGTATCAGGTTCCGGGATGCCTTGTACTCGACTTCGGCTCCCGTCGTTTGTTCTATGTATGAACACGGGTTCCGACTACTTTCATTGATGATGTGAACATTTCGTTCCGCCCCGGTGTCCAATTCGTCTGGCAATAAGATTAGTTGACAGGAACGGAATCCCCCTGCTATGGCATTCGAAGGAGCCTTACGCTTCAAGCCCATCGACAATGCTGCGATACATATCTTGGTCTCAAACCCGCCGTGAACTGCACGTGAAGGGGCCAGTATATGTGCGCCTGGATATCCCTGTCGAATCACGAACACTCGTCCTCATACTACGTTTGACCGAGTCGACCGATCTCGGAATCCATTCGTATACATACAGTACGGCTCAGACGGAGCAGCAACGCATACCATGTTGGAGATGTGGCAGTTACCACAGGATTTCTGGCGAACCAGTGTGTACGCTATCCGTATCGGCTACAAGCGGCCAAGTTTGAATGCACAGCTTGATGGTTCACTGGCAAGTCATGCCGGTCAGATGTCGATTATCGCGAGAATACGTGTCCCCGTATTTGGTATGGAGCCTCGTACCATTGACAATCTAGCTGACTTGTGCTAGTGGCCCAGCGCTTCGCCCGCCAATGGGGTATTTGCGACATGGTAGACTGCAAGTCTGCATCTTCGATCTTACATGCCATATCTTACTTCTGGTTCGATGAGAAGCCTGTGGCGATCTGGGATATCTTCGCAGGCCCCCTGAGATACAAAGTAATGGGAAGCTGCAACCTCTGCCTACTATGGGAGCATCTCCGATCTCTCTTTCCCCGTTCGGATAGTAGATCACGGCAAAGCTCGAGTCGCAGTACGTCCACTGTTTCCCGCACTGCAGCATTCAATGCAGACGACGTACTTGCAAAGGTCCGTGTCTGCCAAAGATTCAACTGTCGAATGCGATATACCTGCTCGACTACATACCGAGTGACAGGGTCGGCAGCGATTTTGATTCCAATATCTTAACTCGCTGAGAACGTGAGGCTGGGTTTCATAACTTGAAGGCGGCTGATACGCATAGACCAGCCTGCGTGAAAGGGAGGAGATCTAGTAGTGGCGCGTAAACCTTCCAGAAGCCTACTTCGCTAACGATTTCCCCTACCCTAAAGGGTGGACTCCTAGATCTCAGATCCCGCACATATCACATTCAAGACTGTTTCATCACACACAGTGTGGTGCGGCCAAATGGGTGCCTACATCACCGCAGTTCGGTTTCAACTGTATACCCGAAATAATATCACTCAGAGACACACTGGAGTTTGGGGGGCAAACTGCCGTGTGGACCCTAGTGTATCAGACGCTGGTATGTTTACCCAATTTGGCTGAGCCTTCCCGACATTCGTCACCTTGGATCAACTCGAGCGCGTGTACAACTTCCGCATGCTTATGAAGAATTGAGGAGTTGGTGTGTACGTGCCGGTGGGTCCATATGCCAGGATATCCACCAGGATATGCAGCTGGGGTGTACAGAGGGGGCGAGACTGGCGTCTTGGCAAATGATAGCTCGACTGCCTGTGAGGCTCTTGGCGAGTGCATTAGCAATTGCATGGACTAAATGAGGACCTCCACACATCATGGTCTCGACGTCCTGTCTAACTCACGCCGCAAGCCGATTTCGTATGCTATTCCCGGCTTCTCACTTCGCGGACGATGGATTTCAATGTCCTTTCTACGCCGCTGTCGTGATTGTTTTACAAGTGTGCATGTGGTTGCCTGACCGCCTGCTTCCTCTTCTTCTGTAGGCGTGTGGAGAATGTGCCGTCTAGTCAAAGCCGAAAAGGCGAAACCTTTTCCCTCTCCAGTGGTGGAAGTCGCCGGCTTTCAAGTTACAGCTGATCCGTCGGAGTGACCGCTGGAAGAACAATGACGGGCACTGGATTCAAGAGGGGCAATGGGGGGAAACGTTGAAAATGTGTGGTGGGGCGCGGCTGATCTCAGTGCCAGGATCCTCGTGGAGAGTATGAGGCTTTCAGGGAGCAAGGAATGGATATAGAGGATGACGTTGGATAAATGATTCCCCCCAGCCGTCAACGCAAGTCATTTTATCTGCTTACTCTGTACGGTCGCTTCAGTAGTCCAAGAGGACGTAGCCGTGACCCCCCTGGATACACCACGCGTTAGACGGCGGTGGATTACGAATGGTACAAAGTTGTTATTGCCAAACTGGGGGGGATTAGGAAAGGCGGTTGGTTTGTTGAACGAGCTGATCCCTTTCGGAAGGGCCGACACCCGCCTCGAATCTCAACCAATAGCTAGTCGGCGCTCGCGTCAGTGCTCGACCCATCAACTCACGACAGCGACGCTCGATCTACCTTTTCCAACGCTGATACCCAACACGAAGCCTGTTGATCATACCCCACGGCACTCGGGAAACCAAACATTCGCTTTCACTCTGGCTCGTGATCTCAAATACGCGTTTCCTGACTGTATACCGTGATACCAAACATGAATGGATCTCACAGTGCAGGGGCTGCCCGTGCCGCCGCCCTCCAAGCCGAATTCAACGAGAAGAAATGGGTGTGGGTACCAGACGAGAAGGATGGCTACCTTGCTGGCTGGGTCCATCAAGAGGACCAAGAGACCGCTGAAATCATCATGTCCTCGGGCGGAGAGGTAGACGTCCTCATAGTTGCTCTGCCACCTTTCCTTACGTTCCGCTTAGATACGCCGAGTTCCACTTTACGCTTTATCCAAGATGAATCCCCCGAAATTCGATCGTGTGGATGACATCGCGGACCTCACATTTCTGAACGAAGCTAGTGTCGTTCACAATCTCCGTCTAAGGTATGGATCTGGGGCAATCTACGTGAGTCTGCTTCCCGCTTTTCAAGTCGTACATGCCTGGAGACGTACAGCATCGTACCTTGGCGTTCATGGCGCGTTCGTATTACCCGTCATACGCTAACACACCTCACGCTGTAGACGTATTCTGGATTATTCTTGGTTGCAATTAACCCTTATCAGAACTTGCCACTCTATACCGATGCCATCATCCAACAATACCGCAACAAACGACGGGATGAAAACCCACCCCATATATTTGCAGTTACGGAACGTGCATGGATAAATATGCAAGAAGAACGTGAGAACCAGAGTATCCTCATCACGTTTGTTGGATTCGTGCCATTAACCGTGACGTCCTAACTAATGATTTATGCCTGCAGTGGCGAATCTGGAGCTGGTAAGACGGAAAGCACGAAGAAGGTTATTCAATACCTCTCGGCCATAGCAACTGATGCCCACCTTCCCGACTCATCACACACGCACGCCTCGTCCATGTCTTCGTACTCAGCGATACCATCAATCGGATTGCCTAGAAGCAGAAACAAGAGCATATCAATAACTGGGTCCGGGAGCGCCCTGACTTCTAAAGAACGACTCGGTCTATTGGAACGGCAGATCATACAAGCTAATCCTATCCTTGAGGCCTTTGGGAACGCACAGACTCAACGGAACAACAATTCCAGTCGTTTCGGCAAGTTCATTCGGATTAGCTTCGCCCCTGATGGGAGTATAGCCGGGGCCAACATTGACTGGTACTTGCTGGAGAAGAGTCGAATAGTTGTGCGAAGTCCTGCGGAGCGCAATTTCCATGTGTTCTACCAGTTGATGTCCACTAGCGGTCCTCTGAAGGGTGGGCAAGTTAATGCCTTATATTGCCTTTATCGTTTACTGGTTTCCAGATTCACTGCTGCTAGATGGGAACATCGAGGACTACGAATTCTTGAACCGGAGCAGGAGGGAGATTGATGGTGTTAATGATCGAGATGACTGGGACACCCTCATAGTAGGCCGGCCTTCTTGCTTGCATGCGAAAATTGCATTGTTGATCGGACCCCAAGAATGCTTTTGAAGTCGTTGGCTTCTCTCAAGCTGAACAACATGATCTATTTCGGATCGTAGCAGCAGTTCTTCACATTGGCAATATCGCCATCACCTCCACACGCGCTGACGACGCTGTTATGGCTGATCCCTCTCAGGCGGAGCGTGTTTGTCACCTATTGGGAATTCCGCTGGCCGAGTTCACGAAGGCTGTCTTGCGACCCCGGGCGCTTGCAGGAAGGGAATGGGTCACACATGCGCGAACCGGTCAACAAGCTTTGGATGAACTCGCTGCCCTTGCAAAGACTCTGTACGAGAAATCTTTTGGTGCGCTTGTTGAACGTATCAATCGCGCCCTCGATCGGCCGACACCCAAATCGACGTTCATCGGTGTACTGGATATTGCCGGATTCGAGATCTTCGAGTTCAACACGTACGAGCAGCTCCTCATCAATTTCACTAACGAGAAGCTCCAACAATTCTTCAACCATCATATGTTCGTCCTTGAGCAGGAAGAATACTCTCGCGAGGGCATTGAGTGGGACTACGTCAACTTCAAGCTTGACTTGCAACCGACAATTGACCTCATCGAAGGAGGTGGCAACTCAATCGGTATCCTCAGCTGTTTGGATGAGGAGTGCATTATGCCCAAAGCCACGGATCTTACTTTCACGGAGAAAGTGCATTCTTTGTGGAGTGGAGATCTAGCACCCGGAGAACAACCACATCCTGGACGCACCAAGTACAGTCTCCCAAAGTTCGAGCAAGGTTTTATCATCACCCATTACGCTGGGAAGGTCGAGTACCGTACCGATGGCTGGTTGGAGAAGAACAAGGACCCCCTGAATGACAACCTCACTCGAGTTCTCGCTGCATCCAGCCAACCTTCAGTCGCGACTCTATTCCAGGACTATACATCGCTCTCTGATTTGCCCTCTTCTGGCGTCGGGTTTACCTTGGGGAAGAAGCGCGGCGTCAAGAAAGGTGCTTTCCGCACCGTGGCTCAAAGGCATAAAGAGCAGCTAGCGCTGCTGATGACCCAACTGCACGCTACTCAGCCACATTTCGTTCGATGTATAGTTCCCAACGTCAACAAGAAGCCGGGACGAGTTGATGTACCGCTTGTCCTCGACCAATTACGTTGCAATGGTGTCCTGGAAGGTATCCGGATCGCTAGACTAGGTTACCCCAATCGACTTCCCTTTGTCGAGTTCCGGCAACGCTACGAGATTATGACTCCTGGAATTATTCCGCGCGGCTACATGGACGGTCGAAAAGCTTGTCTCCGCATAGTGGAGGCTCTGGAGCTCGACAAAGAGCTGTATCGAGTTGGCACGTCGAAGATTTTCTTCAAAGCGGGCGTGCTCGCAGAGCTCGAAGAACGCAGAGATGCATTGTTGTATGATGTTTTCTCGAGGCTACAGGCCGTAGCACGAAAGTTCTCTGCGCGAAGACAGATAAAGAAGATTCTTAATCGTGCCATTGCCATCCGGACGATCCAGCGCAACGCTCGGGTGTATGGCGAACTTAAGGATTGGCCATGGTGGCAACTTTACACGAAGGTTTGAAGGTCTCTCTGTTCCAGTTTTGCCTTTTGACGTCGAGCCAACCGTAGGTTCGACCCTTACTGGCTGCTACGCGCAACGATGAAGAACTCCGGCGGAAAGAAATAGAGTTACAACTCATCAAGGAACGAGCAGAAAGAGACCAACGCGAGAAAGAGAATTTGGAAAACATGAAGATGTCATTGGAAGCAGAGAAGCACAAGATTATCAAAGAACTCGAGGCGGAGCGGGCTCTTACGCTTGACAAGGACTCTATACTCGAGCGGAGTAAGCGGCGGGAGATCGAGCTGGAGGAGGAGATCGTTGCGCTCCATGCTGACCTCGACGTTCTCGATTCGCAGCTGGACCGGACACTGCTTCGACAGAAAGAAACCGACGAAAAACATGAAAATCTTCGGCGAGCATTCGATCAAGCAGCTGAACACCTTGTGCGGTTCGAGGGCGAGCAGAATGAATGGAAGACCAAAGAGGCCGAGTTTACGGACCTTCTTTCCACGATGGAGGCTAGCATAGGAGAGCTCCGAGATGAGCGAGATGAACTACAGAAATTGAACGAGGAGTTCACGACCTTGGTATCCCAGCGCGACGAAGACTTTATTCGTCTCAAAGAACGTTCTGAGGCAACTACCAATGAGGTCCAGTCGAAGCTAGCTACAGAGCTGCGTACGACGTGAGTATCGGAAGGTGCGACTCTTCGTGAACTGAAACTCATTCACCTCTCAGGGAACTTCTCAACGCCAAAGTTGACCAGCTTGAAAAGGGTTCGCAACAAGCCAAGGACCAAGTAGCCGAACTGACCCGCGCCGCCAACGATTATGCTACGATGCTCCGGAAAAAAGAGGATGACGTCGTTCGTCTTGCCTCCGAGGTCGCTTCGTCGAAGCGAGAGCGTACACAGTTACAAAAGGACGTCATCGAAATACGTACTCTGACCGAAAAGCAAAAGGCCGAGTTGGATGCCTACAGGGTGGACGCGGATCGCGCTTTGACTGCCAAGGCTAGACTGCAGAGAGAGCTCGACGACCTCCGCGCACTGATGGAAACGAAGACCACGGAGGAGACGCGCCGACGCGAAGTCGAAAAGAGTAAAGACGAGGAACTCACTGACCTGCGGCGCCAAGTCGCAGACCTTCAGGGCCAGCTGAACGTGTTCCGGAAGACTGCTCTCGACAACGAAAGCAAGCTTAAACTCGAGGTCGAAAGGATTAGCCGTCAGTATGCCCAGCTCGAGAGTTCACAGGCGTCGCTACTCGAGCGCGAAAGGGTCGCCAACGAGCGATTCGTCAAGGCTGAAGCTGGGGCCACCGCTATGGAGAAGTCGAAAAGAACGTTAGAATCGGAGCTGCAAACGCTCCGTGCTAAGCAGATAGACTTGGACTCACAACTCGCGGAGGCTGTGAAGGTCAAAGAGGTGGCTCATTGCATAAACTAAATATCTTCGCGCGTCTAACATGACCGTTTTAGACTTTGGAACGACAGCACACCTCGTCCCAAAACAAGTACCACGAGCTCGAGGACACGGTCCTACAGCTGGAGAGAGGCACTCACACCCTCGAACGCCAATCGGAGCAAGCTCGCAAGCAGCTGGAAGCCGAGACAGCCAAGCACAAGCAGCTTCACCAAGTCGCAACCAATCAGAAGAGGGAGCTCGCCCTGGGCAAAGACCGTCTTTCCAAGATGGACGCCGCCCTCAATAAGGCTCTCACCGACCTAAAGAACAAAGAATGGGACATCAAGCAGCTGGAGTCTAGACAAGACAAGAAGATTGTCGAGCATGTCTATGTGCTCGAGAAGGCGAAAAAGGTCACCGATCAGCAACTTAAAGACGCCCACGAGGAACTACAGAAGAACGCAGTATACATTCGATCTCTGGAGAAGGCAAAGTCAGCATTGACCCGCGAGGCCGAAGACTTCGTACGCGAGAACAAGTTGGAACAGGTTGAGCTTCGTGCCATCGAAAAGACAGCTCGGGCGAATGAAGAAAGGGCACTGAAGGCCCTGACGGCCCTGGAATCCGAGCGGAGGGCCAAGGGATCAATTGAGTCGGACAATCGACGCCTACAAGCCGATTTTAACGGCGTCAAGGGTGAGCTGGAGGTAATTCGTGATCAACTATCCACGGTGCAGCGGTCGAAGGACACTCTAGAGAGTGAACTCGCCAAGCTTGCGGACTACACCGATGCTAGTCCGCCGAACTCGTCACTGCAGCGTGAATATTCGGCAAAGATAGCGCAGCTGGAGGAGAAACTTCAAGATGCGGAAACTGTGCAAGGGATGGTCGCAAGAATCAAGGCCCAGGTTGAGCGTCAGCACAAGGAATTGCTTGACCTTATCATGAAGGACACGCCGATGGACGAGGCTTTCCGTTCTCGCCTCGTTCGCGAGCTTCAAATCGCTGAGGAGGAGCTCGCGCGTCAGTTTTCCGCCGTTACCCGGACTCCGAATTCAACGAAGTCATCCCCTTCCTTCAAAGGCGAATCTACAGTTCGCCTTGAAGAATCTCGTAATGTTCTTGTATGTCTTTGTGAGGTCAGTAGACCTAGGACTCATGTAATCAACAGCTGGCGCAGCAACGGAATCTGCAGCTCGAACTGGACGAGGTCCGGAGACGGGCTCGGGAAGAGTTGACAGGTGTTCACGACAAGTTGGACTTGGAGATTACTGCCAAGAATGACGCGATTAGTACGATCGTTCCCATTCACCTATGAGCCTATGCTAACATCGAGCAGATGCACACAGGGAGCTACTGACTCAATTCCAAGAGCTTCAAATAACATCGGCCGCTGCAATCGCAATGCAATCAGGTGGGTGAAGTTGCCAATCCTAGCATCGACCTTAACTCATCCAAACGTGAAGAGCTGCAGCAGGCAATCGAGTCGTACAAGCAAAAGACGACGATGAACAATGCGAAGCTTCAGGATGCTGAAGTTGCGCAAGCCAAGATAGAACAGGCAGAAACATTTGGTGAGCAGAAAGTCTCCCTCTAACGCATGGACTGATCCTCGGATAGCTCGCCGCGCATTCACTGACTTGGAGAAGACACATCTTGATCTTGTTGCGGAGAAGAAGGCGATTGCAGAACGGCTACAGACCACGGAACACAAACTCCGGGAGCTAGAACAGCAGATTGAGGAAGAGGATCGGGAGTCCTCTGAACTTGGTGTCCATAGGCGTCGTCTGGCCCAACGACTTCAAGACGAACGTGTCCAGCACCAGAAGGACCTCTCCGAGCGCGACTTTGCCAATGATCAAACCCGAAAGAAGTACCAAGGTAATCATCCTTTTGTGAATACGTGAGTGGATGCTCACCTTCTCCCAGCCGAGCTTGCGCAACTCAGTGAAGGTAATATTTATCCGCTTCTTAATCATTTTTCTCATCATACCCCAGAGCTTCAATCCCAACGTGACACCATGACCCGGATTCGTGAAGATAACCGTAAGATCCATTCGGACTACGACGAACTGCAGTTACGCTTCGACGAGGAAGTTTACAATGGTGGCGCATGGAAAAGAGAGAAAGAACGCATGGACACCAAGATCACTGATTTGACGAAGGCGTATGAAACCTCTACCGCGGTACAGTCTGATCAGCAAGCACAGATCGTCTCTCTCCACTCTCAAGTTCGTGAGCTAAGAAACGTTTTGAACGATGCGGAAGCGGACCGCGCGATGCTACAAAAAGCAAGGCGCTCGCTGCAAGCGGAACTGGAGGGGATCAAACTTGACCATATTGATGCCAGCAAGGTAACATCGGATCGAGAGTTGCAAAAACTCCAGTTGGAGAAGCAAGATCTTGAGCGCTCACTGGAAGAGCAAGAAGACCGTGTCTCTATGGCCTTCGGTCGCATGAAGGCCGCAGAAGCGCATGCTGCAGAAAGCCAAATGGAGCTCGATAAAAGTCGCATGGAGAATACAGAATTGGATAGAAAAAATGTGTGTAAACCTTCTTAACTCCAGAGACATTTTCCTTACTTCGTGTCACAGGGTCAGTTGGAGAAGCAAATTAAAGATATCAATGTCCGGATCGTGGACCTGGAAACGAAATCATATACAAGCATGCCTCAGCCGAATGTCACTATTCGCCAGTTGCACGCTCGCATCGAAGAACTTACTGCCCAGCTCGGTCAAGCTGCCAACGACAAGAGACACAGCACATCACTTCGTTCTTCCGACAAAGCAGTCAGAGATATCCAGCTACAGCTCCAAGAGAGCGAACGCCATCGTTTGAAACTAGAAGGCGACCGTAAGCTTTCTGAGACTCAGATCCAAACACTCCGCAAGACACTTGATAGAGCGGTCGGTTGACTCTGTTCCCATCACTTTCCTCACTGACCGAAAGCACAGCAATCCTCTGAAAATGAACTGGTCCTTGCCAACCGTCGACTTGAGTTACAAGCTGCAGAAGCCAAACAAAGCGCTTTGACGTAAGTCTGCTATCCGTCCATGTAATGCTAGATGTTCACGATGACTCTCTAGCCTAGAGCGTGAGGTGGAACGGCTCCGTAGTCGTATCAATAGACCAGCGTCGTCTGTAATCAGCGACACAACCAGCGCGTCTGGAGCCTCCTCTGTTGGTTCCCCACGCAGGCTTAAGCCGTCATGACGATTAATATATACGACCACGTCCTTATAGCGCCCCTCCCTTGCTTCTTTTTGCCGACATGTCATCACTAGGTCTTGTATTCACTTGTAGCCGTTCGCCTTTATTTTTCTTGATTATCCTAAATGATATACTTTATACCACTTCTCGTTTCCCCCGTAACCTTTGGCTCTTCCCGGTAGACGGTGGCAGTAATACATTAGTAATATGCACCTGTCGAACTTATGCCGGAATATCCCGCAAAACTGGTAGTTTAGAGTTCAGCCACTCATCCATCCCAATTGAAGGGGTACTGTCGAAGGTACATCGGAAAACATCAAAATCTCGTTTGCCATGGTACGCAGCGCTCTTATACAACGACCTCGGCGTGTCCTGAGGTTGTACGCAGCCTAAGGAAATCCGAGACATCAAACAATTCATCGAAATTGCGCGGCGGAAGGATGCTACGCGTAAGTATTGGAACATATTCGTGGTTTAAACACCACATTGATTCGTCGTATTCCCCGGCACATACTCTCCCTCTACCCTTTACAGAGGCTCGGATAAAGAAGGTCGCTGCGAAAACGCCAACCGGCAAGGCTCAGACCAAGTTCAAAGTCCGGTGTTCAAGATACCTTTACACCCTCTCCATCGACGACCCAGACAAGGCTGAGAAGCTCAAACAGAGTCTTCCTCCAGGTATGCTTGCTCGCTCCCTTGTTATATTTCCCGGACTGTGTGTGACGATACCACACTTTTAGGCTTGAGCGTCGTAGACTTGGCCCAGCCAGCAAAGAAGAAGTAAACCACCATGCAGCTTATGGACTTACTTTTTACTTTTTCTTGCCATTCATGAGGAGGTGAGCGCATGGGGAAGCGGTGGACCTTGATGCGCACAGCACGCAGATCATGTTTGTATGCTCATGCACTTTACGCACGAGTCGCGCATCACATGCAACAGAGACTCGACCAAAAATTCGCAATGTAACCCCTCACATCTGTCAAATTACCGTGCTTCATGAACACTTCGGACGCTATCGCGAATGCCGGGTATGACAGAACAACGAAGGTCACTTGGCGAACCACCGTTGAACATTCTACTTTGATTGACTGGAAAATGAGCTACCGTCATGAAAGTTGTTGTAAGTTGAAGCAGTTCGTTTATAGCGTCAAGTCAGTCGTGCTATTTGGCGTCTTGTGTGGTGATTGGTCCATCCCCAGGGAAGCAAGTCATCATTTCTTCGTCCAGATGATAGTCCCCAGAAATCCACACAGCGCTATCAGGAGAATCGCTAAGAAACTAAGGAATGACCTGCATGCTTTTTGTACTCTGCCCTCCCGTCTTAACCGTGTTGTGTTGGGAGACTCAGAGTCGATTGTCTGTGAGCCATCACTAACCGTACCGCCAAAGAGCTGCAATAATACGACAAGGGATTGGTATCCGTCTAATCCTGTGATCGGAAGTGTGTTCACGACGTAGAGGGAAAAATTTGCAATCTTCATATATCTGTCATGGAGTCTTGTCAATTATCTCACATCGGGATTACAACAACATGACGCACTCGAAGAAAGCAGAAGCAAGTTTTGGAAGCTTGGATGACACGAGAGTAAAACGGGGACGTAAATTACTGACTTGCACTAAACAAAAGAGGGCTCGTCTCAGCATGCTCGTAACGACTCAACGGCATTCAACTTACCTTGTTCCCAGATCTCCTCCTTTGGACCCTTCCAAACGATTATGTCCTCCACGCTCGTACCTGCATGGTTCCTTAGGACCGAGATCCATGTTAACTGTTGATCGCGACGAGGTTCGACACAAGATGAAAATGACGAGCATTCCGCAGAAGAGTTGCACCGTATCAAGTTTTCTGTGAATACGTGGACAGGATCTAACTCGTATTGCACAGTTGTATCTGCCTTTGATACAAAACAGGAGTATGGACCAGTGCTGGTACATGCCGGTGCTTTCGTAGAAAGTAAGCAAGGAAGTAACTGACGACATGATTGGCCCACTCACCAAAAACTTTGTTTAAAACGGAGTTGTCGATACACCAACCCCGTACAGAGTCTGGGGAAGGGGAAAGGAGATAGTGATCCCAAGGATCATCTGAGGACACGGAAGCCATAGGGAAATCATCTATCTTAGTAATCAGAGTACCGACGGGGAGGTGTGTCGCCAGTGGCGAATCCTGCAACCCCTCAGTATATGAACTGCTAAGAAAGTGGATACACTGACGTAGTCGACGCCAACTACGAGTCTTCCCGAAGCGGAAATATCCTGGAAGAGGACCCAAGCAGGCAGGGAGCCTACCCCTGACCAAGCCGCGGAGCACAACAAACACAAAAGCACCAAGTTGTGGAAACACCCGCCAGATATGATTTGCAAGCGATTACGAGGAGGCAGCTCGCCGAGCCGGGAAGCGGGGAGAGTGACGAACGCAGACGGCAAGAGAACCGTGACGACGACACCACAGGAAAGCATTGGTATTCGGTGGCTGTCTGCAACGTTAATTTCGTACTCGCCTAAACATTGGCAAAGGTACCGGTACCTACAGTGCTGCGGTGATGGCATGCCCGGCTTCGTGAATGATTTGGCTAACGATCAACGCCATGAGAATCAAGGGTAAATGACTGAGAGGAACGGTCAACCCTGGTATCTGATGAAGGTGAACTATGCTCGTTGTTGGACCTCAGACCCTCGACGAAATGCTTACGATCGGGTTAATCCTCAGCCCATCGGATGCAGGCGAGATGGATGAAGTAGTATAACTGGCGTGGTCTAACCCCCGCTTCGTGACTGTGCTGGCACTGTAGTGAACGTCCTGTTCCGTGCGCAGAATTTCCGAAAACAACGATGCGGCGGTGTGGAACAACAAGCAGAACCCAAGCAGCATCCCGACGACACCAACGAAGCTGCCCAAACCGTACAGCCGCAGGAGGATCTGTCTCAAGACACAGGGCTTGTTTGGAGACAGCCAGATGGATAACTCCTCATGGAAGACATTGAAAGCCTCTGTCTTGAGACGTATGTTCAGATGCTTCACGGTGACCTCGGTGGTCGATCTGCGGTTGTGTGAGAGCGGAAGTAGGAACTTGGGTCGTCTGGAGGAATATTTTACGGCGTAAATGACGAGCCAGAGGGAGGTTATCCAGAGACCAGCCGCAGCCAAAGACATACACGCCGGTTGCGGAGCTGTGGTACATATTACGTGGCTTGCGGATTCACTAAACAGCCTCTTTCTCCAACGACCATCTTACTTGAAACTACTATGAAGGTCTTCTCGATTTCTGTCGTCCTTGCAGCCCCAGGATCACCGAGTGCCGTCCTGAGCACGGCCTCGGACGTCTCGAGCTTCTCCTTCTACCAGAGAGGTTCCGTCAATGAGTTCCTCACATTCTTCAGCAAGACCGTAGTCGATAGAACGGCACAGGGCCAACGTCAGAGCGTGCAAGAGAATAACTACACAGCCCATGTATTCAATCGTGGCGGAGCAGAACAACTTGCAGGTCGGTCAGCCACTACTTCTCGCCCATCATCTGCTGGATACACTATTTCACAGCTATCATAATAACCGACCAGGAGTACCCCGTTCGGCCCGCATTTTCTCTCTTGACCAAGATTCTGGATGAATTCATCACCAAAGTCCCTCAGTCTGCCTTCTCCAATCCTTCGGCAATTTCGTTCCCCGACATTCAGACATACCTCACCAAGTATCAGGACCCTCGGCAAGCGGATACCATCATGAGAGTGCAACAGGAACTAGATGAGACGAAGATCGTACTGGTATGCATAGATCGGTAAATTTCAACGTTGAGCCCTCTGACAATGATCTTTCAGCACAAGACGATCGAGTCTGTCCTTCAACGGGGCGAGAGGCTAGACAACTTAGTTGAGCGTTCCAATGCACTGTCCTCGCAGACCAAGATGTTCTATAAGACAGCGAAGAAGGTCTGTATCTCAGCATCCCTCGTTGCTATTCCCCAACTGACTGGCGTCCTGCAGCAAAATTCGTGTTGCGTAGTCATGTAGAATTTCGAGCTATCTCATCTATTCCTGACGACTATTATGGGACTTTTGCGTACGTATTCTAATCAGTGGCCATTGGACAGGTCTTTGCCTGTGATAGTATTGTCTTTTGTGGCCCGATCTTGCCTCCACCACATCGAAATCATTCCCGGACGGAATATCTAGTTGATGATTCTTACTTGGTGCGCAAGCGATGGACTGACGAACTTGTTCGTAGAGACACCCCGACAACAATGAATTGCGCGATTCACTGAGCATCTAGTTGGTTGAAGATGCATGAAAATAAACGTATCGTATGACTGAACTAATTAGAACAGGATATCCCCCTGAACTATATGTCGCACTTTCGCGGTGCCTCGCCTGAACTCTGCCCTCCATATCCAGGTGCTCGTGACAGTGTAGTCTGTCAATGGTAACCGCTAATGAGCGCCAGCTTTACAAAAGCTTGATCTGATAGTATTTGCTCACCTTATGAGCATTGGGAGACAGTTACCAATTCCACTCGGATCTAACCTCGGTCTTGCGATCGGGTCAGCGTAATCTCGTGTGACCGGAACGAGTTGTTTGGCACACACTCGGATCGTATAGATTCCAGAATGCCATTTCATTGCGCTGGCACTCACCAAGGGTGGTTCCGCGCACGCAAGGTTCAACTTCGGTGTTGACGTTGAACTTTCAACTTTCAACTTTCTCCAAGACTCTCGCCTGTTCAGCGCCAGCTGCCTCCTACCACAAACCAATATCAATGCAGCGAACGCAGTCCAAGACTTTTCACGTGGGTAGGAAAATGGTGCAGAGTGCGCTGCAGCTGTTGCTCTCTCGAATACAATCCAGCACAAGTAATGCCGCCTCGGTCACGCATCTCCCTGGCAGGAGTGTATGTGATTTTGAGCAAGCCGCTCTTTGTGGTGCGCCTCTCGCTATTGGCGACTTGGTGAGTGTTTGTGGCATTATCGCACACGTCATTCACGCTGCTCTCCTACGCTGCGTAGCCGGCATTCGCAGATGCTTTAGATAACCTCCACGGCACAATCAATGATAGAGAGTTTCTTGCAAGTACTTCGTATGACATCATTCGCTAATCTCATAGCGTGATTTAGCTCGAGAAAGTCTTGATGCTGATGGCGCGCCTTCCCGAAGATTCAACATTTGCCAAAATAGCCCAGCAATATGTCATCAGTTTATGTAGGTCTTCGGTTTTGTAAGCCTTCAGTCATATTCATATGTCCGTCATAGTGTACAAGGACCTGCCTCATCCCCCCACTGGATTCCTATCCACCTTCCGCAATACTCCGTTAACCGTTATTGAAGAAGAGGCCGCCTCATACGCATTCCGCAGTGCGGATGGTTCCAATTACAACGTCCTTTTCCCATTCCTTGGACAGGGGGGTCAACCCTACGCACGATCTGTGCCTTCTGCGCATATCCGGACCCTTCCATCCCTTCCCGACCCAGGTTTGGTGTTTGATACCCTCTTACGTCGGCGCAGCGGCGACTTTATCCCGCATCCTGGGGGTTTATCAAGTTTGTTTTTTGCATTTGCAGATCTTATCATTCACAGCATCTTCAACACGAATACGTCGGACTGGACAATTAATGATGCGAGTAGCTACCTTGACCTGAGCATTATCTACGGGAGTAGCATGGAGCAGGTCCAGGGCATGCGGAAAAAAGATGGTACCGGGAAGATCTGGAATGATGCTTTTGCTGATAGCCGTCTCCTTTTCATGCCACCCTCTGTTTGTGCGCTCGCTGTACTCTTCGGCCGTCATCACAACGTGAGTCTGCTGGATTCCTTGGCGTGTACGATGTTAATATTCCAATAGTATATCGCGCAGAAAATCTTGGCCCTCAACGAATGCGGCTCCTTTACGTCGCCTCAACCTGACGAGGGGGACTCCCTACTTGTGCAAGATGACGAAATTTACCATAGAGCAAGGTTGGTCAATACTGCGTTTTTCATGCAAATTATACTTGCAGATTACGTCGGCGCCATCTTGGGGCTTGTGAGAGACGGTCTAACTTGGCGTCTTGATCCACTGGCGGTAAGTTGTTATTCAATTACGGAAGTCGGATAATGATCGTGTGTTCGTGGTGCAGTCGTTTCGCGAATCCGATCATGGTGTGTCTCCTCGGGGGCATGGAAATGCTGTTTCCATCGAGTTCAACTTACTCTATCATTGGCACGCTTCCATCTGTGAAGAAGACGAGAAGTGGCTAGATGGATTGTTTGGAGAACTTTTCAGCGATAGGAACCCAGAAACGGTATTATGGTCGTTTCCCGTCAGGCGGATCATGAACCTGATGCATTCTACACGCAGATGACTACCAAGGAGTTTAGAAATGTAGTTCGAGAGAAGATTGTGCCGCCCTCTGTCAATGTCAAGACCTGGACGTTTGGCGGGTGTGTTTTACGATTCACGTATAGTTTCTTGTTTCGTGATCCAACGTGACACTAGACTACAACGAGGTTCTGATGGTCTCTTCGCCGACGAAGACCTTGCCCGCGTGTTGCAAGATGCAACCGAGCAAAGGGCTGGTGCCTTTCGTGCCAGAGGTTGCCCCCCCGTAATGAGAATAATAGAAATCTTGGCCATAGAGCAGGGACGAAAGTGGGGAGCTTGCACCGTAAGGAACCATCCTCCAGTGATCATGCATTTGATTTACATCCGCAGCTCAACGAATTTCGCAAGTTTGTTGGTCTACGACGTAAGTATCTCAGGTTATAGTTTAAACCAGTTTAAACCTCACGCTCAACCTTTTGGAGCATACGAATGCTTTCAAGAATGGAATCCAGACCCAATCATCCACGTAAGACTCTTCTCACAGCTCACTCATCTACTCAACCATTCACAGGCTGCAGCAGAAGAACTTTACGGACATATTGATAATCTCGAGCTTCATGTTTGTATATTGTGCCCTCAGGTTTATCTATGACGACTAAAGCCAAAGTCATAAGGTTGGTCTGCAAGCCGAGGAAACCAAGCCACCTATTCCGGGTGCTGGGTTGTGTCCAGGATATACTATCTCGCGTGCCATCTTGGCGGACGCGGTATGCTTGACTCGCGGAGATCGATTCCTGACTGTGGACTTCACCCGTGCGTACCTTTATCGTTCTATCACGTCCACTCTCCCTGATACTTAATTAGCGTATAATCTAACATCCTGGGGTTACCAGCATTGCATGGTGAACACCGCTGACGGCTCTTACGGGGGAATGCTCAACAAGCTCTTGTTTCATCTCCTCCCGGACCAGTACCCTGCCGGCTCGATCTATGCTCATTTTCCATTCATGACACCCGATTTCATGCGCCCTTGTATCGATTCTCGATCAGCGGATTTACTCGCGTATTACGATTTCTCGAGGCCGAGTCAGGTTGGAGACGACGATCGCCAGCTAGACATTTATAGGAAACGCATGTCAAGTCTGGCGAGAGGTGAAACTGTTGATGTAGCTTTAAGCGAGGTCAGTTCCGAACTTCGAGATTGAATCTACGCAGATAATTGGAACTCAAACCGACCAGGTGCGGAAAGGCATCGTGGATGAGACTCTCCCCGCCGTATTCACAAAGATGTTTTTGACCTCGATGGAGAAGGCGTCTACAGCAACGAATGATAACACGAAGGTCGTCGACATAGTCAAAGACGTCATCAACCGGATGCCTATCTATTGGGCAGCAAACTTCGTGGTATGTCCCAAGACTAGCGGTATAACTGGTATGGTTTACGTTTAAGTCAGCTTGGTCTGCCAATTACTGCGTTCGACAACGTTTTGGGAGGACATACTGTAGCGCAGTGGTTTGAACTCTTTGCTGATGTAACCAGGTAGGAGGTCTCGTTGAGTCGTGGAACCATCGTTAATGTTGTCCAGATATATGTACCTCAATGACGACCCGGTCCATGACTGGACTCTATATCAGGCAGCGCTCAAGGCCACGAACGAAATTATGTACTACCTTCGCAACCGATTGGAACGACATAGCGATGGGATTGTATGTTTTGCACGGCATCAAAACGATGAATATCCGGGTAACCAGCTTTCTGAAACAGATTTCTCTTGGGGGCGCCTCTGATATGCTGGTCACGTCGCTCATCACAAGCAACGTGCAAAACGACCGATTCATTGCGAAACTTCTCGCAAGCGTCAAACATTCTACTACTCAATCCATCGCATATAGCATCTTTGCTCAGACGGTGCCCTCCACGCTGCTTTTTTCCGCGGCTATCTCGACTGTGGTTGACTATTATGCTGACCCCAGCCGGAAGAAAGACTTGCATAAACTGATCCAACTAAGCCCCATTACCAAAGAGGACGGCACGAATGGTGCATTGATGAAGTTGATCGACGATGCATTGAGTAGCTCTTCAGTCATTTCTCGTTTAATAGTTGAAGCTCACGATAAACCAGCCCACGGAAAGAACGTGAGCTCTATTGATCGATATAATGCCTGATCTGATCCCTTTCGAAATCGGTCGGGTTCAGGATGGTGTATGTTTCCTCACCCTACCTACAGCGTTTCATTCTAATCGACGGAGTGTAGCGATCGTCGGTCCATCTGGCCGTCGGAAATCATAAAATAGATGTTCGTGGGCAAGGAGGGTGAAGGCGATGGCTCTGAAATCGTGATCTGGGGTTGTTTATGTCTTTTTTTCTTTCATAGCCTGATGTCGCGGGACGTCTTTGCAAAGGTATGCTGCTCCTTTTTCGACTCTTGGGAAGTTCTGAACTGGATGCGCCACAGCTCGCACCTCAAGTCGTCGCGGCGATCTTCAATTTGAAGAACATTAGCTTTCCTGACACACAGACGAAGTTTGGTCGGTCGCCCCTTGCATGAGATGGTTTGACAGGATCGTGACATTATCTCGTAGACGAAGGTCTACCGACTTCGAGAGTTATCCAGGTAATGAGGCAATTGAAGAGCGTGCGCTCATCGAAGCGATCTACTCATTTTTCAATCTTCTAGTACGAGAATTGACGAATACCTTGGGCGGCAAGACTCGATTTGTCTAGGGAAGACCGAAGGAAGAATAGATTTGTCTCCGCTTTATGAAATTTTGTTCCAGAATCCACTTGAAAGTAGGATAAAGTACCCAGCACTGAGGGGAGGTTGACAGGTCCCGGTTAATGACGAAGGGAGCCCGAAACAGAGACTCGGAGTAGATACTGTAGAATAGACAGATACCAGCTAGCAGAGAGCTATGAAGTACGAGAAATCCTATTGGAACTCAATCCGTCCCGGGCTATGATCAAGCAAGCCATTTACTTAATAATTGACGGATGTGACCGGGGCCATCAAGAAATCGATGAGACTTTGACCATGTTTTATCTACCATTGCCCTATCAAAAATGTCACCCACCGGAGTTGACGTTGTTGGTCAAGAGGTATATGTACCTATGAAATGAGAATCTGTCCAACCGATTGAAAATTCACTAGGCAGAGCCAAATATACTACAACGCATACAGGACCCGATCTTTCTCGACGATGTTGAAACAACCCAGTTTCTCGACCAAAGCGAACTCGGACTCACAGGGAAAGACAGTCCGATTTGATCCCATGATCAAGAGTATTCCTTATTTCCATCACGCTTCTCCCAATAACTTTGTCAAATGCACACGGTTGGATCCGAGGCTATGGCTATTTACCCAAGTCACCATGAGCACGACTTGGACGAGGTGGATGCCATCCGAGGTGACAGTGAACGCGGAAAACTTACGTTGTCGAAAGTAGACCCAGTGTGCGGGATTTATGCCAGTTGATGCTATGAACCAAGTTTTCCTTATCAAAGGAACCTACAAGGTGAGCTATATGGACCTACGAATGTTGGAGCTACCGTTCGGATCTTCGCCTCCCTCGAAACGCTTCACGTTTTTGGGCGGGCCTGACATCAATGATTTAGTGTCTTTGCAGATGGCATATAACAATCAGGAACGGGACACAAAACGCTAAGACACGATGCTCCATGGACAGGAGATAATGATAAAGCAGAATCCCTACTTAGTTCAGTAAATTCCCAATATTCCGCACCACTACAAACAAGGTGGTGGGGTCAGATATGAACAATATCCGGAGGATGCTAACATACAAATGTCGGTAACCAAGGTGAGTCGGAATCATCGTCGGGACGCCGTCTGACAAGAGCCGGTATCAACGGACTGGATCGCAGAAGAATAAGCTAAGGTAAGGAGCTCACCAACTAAGTGTACGCCTATCCACATTCGTCATCACGAAGCGAGCTGGTATCTGAGACGGGACTTACATCGATAAATGTTGTCGGTACCCACGAGACGTTCTACTAGCTCTGCAAAAGGACGATCCCCGGTACGAGGTTGACCTGACAACTTGATTTGAGTGATCGTTCAAGAGAACGCACTGCGAAGGCGTCTCACCGAAGGTATATAGGGTGACACACCTCCCAGGAAACGTATGGCTAAATGCAATCGAAGCTATGCTCGCGATAGACCCCTGTTAAGTCCAACATTCAAACTTGCTGCCCAAAGCCATGGAAAACACAGGTTGGTTTACCCCTAGTGAATGACCTAGCGTCAATCAGTATCCAGCTCACCACGGCAAGCGATGAGGTTGACTTTACCACATACGGTAATATTATACGATGGATACGCTTGTAATTGACGTTTGAGTTGATCTAGGATCGTTTGCGCGACGCTGTTGTATGCAAAGAGGAAGCCGACATGAACGTGCGGTTCGACCGAGGGTGAAACGGTAGATGGTTCTGTCGGAGGGAGGCCTGGACCTTGAAGAGATACGAGTATGATGGAGGTATCTGCATGCCAAAGCCCAAGTGAATAATCATTGGGATGCAAGTACATAGTCGACATCGAGGCGGCACTACGTACCGAGAAGGATGCTGATGGTGTCGGTTGACCCCCTGAACGCGACGACGAATTCTTCTCGTTCGTCATCCCTGGCGATGAACCCTTTTGTTGAAGTGATGATGTCCTGGAACTAATAAGCGAGGTGTCAGTCCAATTACCCCCTTCAACTTCAAATTGGCCGTGGTTCAAGTCACCATCGGATGCGCACTGACCTGAACTATGAGGGTGTTCCCCATCGGGCGAGGACATAGCACTTGGTAGGCACCAGATGCATACTTCGTATGCCGGACAAGATTATCGTAGGTTCGCTGGTCGACTCCAACAGAGGGGTCATCGGACTGAGGAAAGCGTGGCCATGGCCAGCCAGTTATATCAGTTGCCTCATCGGCGGTTAGCTTGACCTGAACCTCCTTGATATCGCTCATAAGGATGAAGTATTCAACGAGCTCAAGACCAACGGTGGAAGGAGCACATGATTACCAAACTGGAATTCGTGACTTGATCAAATGATCCGAAAACAGATTCGACGCAATGAACTTTGGATTCGGTATGCTGCAAGCTCAATTTTGGAGTCATCGACGAGAACTCTTTTAAAGCTTCGAGAACCTTGTATAATCCCGATCAAAGCCCCCCACGAGTTCCGAGAGCGCATTCAAGTCGAAGTCCGCGGGTCGTTTTCTACAGGTATTGCTCAGCCGTGCGGTTCACGGTAGGGCATACCGTATAGCCTCCGCCTGGCCATACCGACGTTCGTTTGTTCACTCAGTGACTGACATTTCCGACTCGGAGTCCGACCAACTGAAGCTACTAGTCGTGCCTCACTCATCTCTTGAACACTCACCGCAATGACGGCCGTTCGAAGAAACAAACCGGCGGACGCGCGCAGCTTTCTCGTCGCGTTTGGAGCTTCGTTCCAGGCGCTCTGGGCCGAACGTTCCGATGAACCACTAGGCCAAGCTTATCTCGTTCCGGAGACACGGATTCAGACACCCGAGGAATGGATCACAGGCCCCGTCTCTCGAGTCACGCTCTGTCAAGTTGAGACATCCACCCCCGCAACCAATTGGAACGGTCCAGCGATATAGAATTGCACAGTTCTGCACTTTATCGAAACGATGACCGTTCGACTGAACACAGCCTTCCCTTCGGGTTGTCTCTCGTATGCTCAGGGTCACATCGTTCATCACAAGCGGCGTCACCGTGCAGAACGACTGATTCATCACCAGGGTCCTCGTGAGGGTCATTCAAAAAAAATTTCTACCATCCAAACCGTCGCAATATAGCATCTTTGTTGAGACCCCCACGCTACTGTCCTCTGCAGCCATCTCGGGTCTGGTTGACTAGGACTCGTGCTGACCACATCCGAAAGACAGATTCGCAGAATTTGACCCTACTGACCACCATTACCACAGAGAACGCCACGAATGATGCAATGAATAGCTCTTGCAGGAGCCACTTCCCATTTGGTAGTCGAGCCCACGTAAAACTAGTTCACAAACAGGATGCGTGCCGCGGGACGTCCTTTATACCCAAGTCGTCGCTCCGATCTCCAACCAGAAAAACGTTGGTTTCCTGCATCAGTTGATTGAACCGGGTTAGCTGAGGTCCTGGAGCTCGCCTGTCCAGACGAAAAACGAATAGTACAGTTTTTTATCATGTTTTGGGCAAGTGCCAACCAATGAGAGCTGGCGAAAGGTTGCAGAGAGAATGACGTTACAGGACCGTTCTACAGACGTGGTGCACGGATGAGGTTGGTGAGTCGCCACCTGTATGAGATGAGCTGATCGCGACGATGTCCCGTAGATAAAGGACTAGTACCCTTCAAGCGTTCTACCCATTTTTGATCCTCCCACGGAATTTGATGGTTGCCTTGGACGAGAGTCGGTTTATTCAGGGAAGTACGGCATACCAAAGAAGGAGCAATTTGGTTGCGGAATCAACTTGAAAACAGGGTAATGTGTCCACTGAGAAGGTTATAGGTCGACCAGTCATTCACGAAGGCGCCCAGAATACATGGATAAGTTACCGTAGAACAGCCCGACAACAACGAGAGCAGAGACTTCGATGAAGAAAACAAACTTGATGCCAAGGCAACATTTTGGGGATGGTATCACGTAGCGATCGTAGCAACGATGACATGGGAAAAGACGACGGATACTAATGAATCAGGTCTTAGAAGACAGATCCGACCATGATGGCGACTATCGCCGCAAGACTAGAAGTTTTCCAGATAGAAGCCAGGGAAATACTGTGTAATGAGCCACCAGTACTACCTGTGACGGGCTCAAGCCTTAGATCCCTGGCACGGCTGATAGTTTATCAACGACATACCTCCAAATATGGGACTACTTGACGAGGTAGAGCTACTAGATGAATTGGACGCGGAGAGAGTGGGGGTAACAGAAGGGCCAACGATCGTCGGTAGGTCGGTGGGGCCGAAGACGGTGGGTGTCATTGACGGCACCGAAACGGTCGGACTTGATTTGCTAGGTGATGGCGACGATGGCGAGGGAGAGAAGCTGGGACTTGATCCCCCGCCACCGGTCCCACCACCACCACCACCACCACCTCCTCCTCCTCCTCCAGTGCCTCCGCCAGTGCAGGTGTTGGTTGCAATGGAGCAGGAGGACCCATTAGGACAACCTTCGGTGCATGTCAGTTTACCGTCCCGACTATTGCGAATGCCACGTACATCCGCCATAGGAATCGTTACAGCAAAAGCTGCCCGACCCGCAACAATCTTGGTTTCCGTTGCAACATGTCGATCCAGGGTCACAACAGGTATTTCCACCGCAAGTCTGAGCGTCTTTTGGGCAGCATCTGTATATCAATGGTCAAGAAGGCTTTCGTATGGGACCCTGCGATGATCGTACTTGTCAAATCCAAAGCACTTTGGGATTGGTCGAGTCAGTACATGTGGAGGTGAATTACAAGGCTCGAAACAAACGAACGTTGGTGTCGTCCGGGCAGTTACCCGTTGCGCTACACTAGATAACTTGATTGAGTTTCCAAGTCCAACACGTCCCAATCGAACGTACACAGTAACTGCCATCCGGAGCGCATTCGTTGGGGAAATTTGGACAAACATCTAGGTGGAATCATCCCATTATCACCAAAGGTATGTGAGCATGGAAAAACGCAACTCACGCCATCCGCTGCCGCAACCGTCCCCGGCATCTCTCAGTGCGAATTTGGGGCTGTGTACCAAGAGCTGAGAGAGAACATGTGATGTCGCGGCAGAGTTGTGCTGACGCGCAAATCGGGCTGCATCGTCTCCAGCGACCCATTGCAAGGACAGGAGCAGGGCGAAGAGAAGTGGAAGCATCTGAACACGTCAGGATATCGATGGTCTCTCAAGTCCTCGTTTTATAACGATTGGGATTTGCCAATCAACAGTGTCGTAAAACGTTATGCATTATTCTCAACGAGAAATTGAAGGGCGACTGTACCCTTGATGGGATGGCTGGTGGTGGCGTCAAGGCATTCATTCGGGTCACGAACAAAGTCGCACCTGCCAAGGTATACTTATACTGGTTATACTATGAACGCATTAAGAGAACTCACAGATTTGAAGCTTGGATGGCAAAACGCTCAGCGCATTAATAGCCTCGGATCTTGCCCTGAGTACGTTCCTGCCACGGACCCTGAACATAGGAACACTGCCAACGCGTATACGCGTGATTCTGGCAGCAAGCATTTGTTGATAAATGAAAGTGGACCAATCATGATGGAAAGCTTCCTGTCACTTTTCAACCCTGTACCTTGGAGTAGAGGACCGCCCGACGAGCGGATGAACGAAAGCAACCTGCTATAGCATGTCCGATGGCCACTTGGCCCCTCGATGTATCTGACGTGTGACATGTGTATCGTTCGTTCGTCGCACCACTGGCTTGTTCAGATGATGATGGCCCAACTGGCGTTAGCGACGGGAAAGTTGCCGTAGATGGAGCTAGAAATGACACTGACTCCGACGGATAGATAGACGGAACACGACGCGACTTAACTCCGACGGTGTTCCAACCACCGAGTGAAGCGAACTAGAATCTTTCTCTCCAGTCGATTCTATCGGAACGCTGGAGTGTCTAAACGCGTCGGTTCAGGACCAGTGCACTGGATTGTTATGTAAAAAGTGGTGACCTGCCAGATGGCTTGGTCGTTTGCAAGCCTATATTACATGCCCTTGGAACTAGATGGTAGTGAGCCGACTTCACGAACCGAGAGTCGGAACTAGCACTCTGCTGGCACGGTAATCTAAACATCGAAGTCGATGACCCCAATGCCTTTGGGGAAACGGGTCCGGATTAACGCTTCTTCGGTTCTCGATATCTGCCTAGTACACACGGTATACTCTATTTTCGACGTCGAAAGCGATCGCAGTTCTGTTGGCTGATTCGGACAATCTTGCACTGGGATGACCTGAGTCACATCGAGTCATTTCGAATCAGATCATCCAAAAGATCGATCCAGTAAAGAACCAGAACTTAGTACACCCCAACACGACAACAAAAAATGGTCCAACAACTCTGGCTCCGATGCGAAAAGAAAGAATTCGAACGACGCTCTGCGTTGACCCCAACCACGGCCAAGAAACTCATCGATGCCGGATTCGAGATCATCGTCGAGCGCGACGCCCAACGCATCTTCGACGACTCGGATTTCGAAGCGTACGTCCCCCTCCCCCTCACCTCTACCACGTACGTACGCACACCTTCGGTCCCGCAGCGTTGGCTGTAAACTCGTTCCCAATAACTCATGGCCTAGAGCGCCCACCGACATCCCGATCATCGGGCTCAAAGAACTCCCCGCTTCAAACGATCCCATCTCCCACACCCACATCCAATTCGCACACTGTTACAAGAAACAAGCCGGGTGGACGTCGGTCCTCGACCGATTCCATCGAGGAGGTGGTACGCTCTACGATGTCGAGTTCCTCACCGACGCCACCGGTCGACGCGTCGCCGCATTCGGTTTCCATGCTGGCTTTGCAGGAGCAGCTGCAGGTGCGCTCGCATTGGCCGCGCAAAGAAAGGGAGGGAGATTAGGTTCCCTCGAACCTTACCCGAACGAAACGGACATGGTGAACCACGTCAAAAAGACCCTCGGAGGGAGCGGAAAGGGCGTCAAGGCGCTCGTGATCGGTGCTCTCGGGCGATGCGGTCGTGGCGCCGTCGATCTCTTTCGCAAGGTTGGTCTCGACGAGTGAGTGCGCGTTTTCCGTAGACAATGGGAAGAGGATCTGACGACCCACTCTTTTCTTGATTTAGAGACGACATCATCAAATGGGACATGGCGGAGACGGCCAAGGGTGGTCCGTTCCAGGAGATCCTCGACGTCGATGTCTTCATCAACTGCATCTACCTCTCGTCATCCATTCCTCCTTTCCTGACAAGAGATCAGATCAACGCGGCGGGTCAATCGAGAAGGCTGTCCGTCGTCGTGGATGTCAGTTGTGACACCACCAATCCGTTCAATCCCATACCTATTTATACCGTCAATACCACCTTCCCGGACCCTACCGTACCTGTCGATCTCGAGTAAGTCTTTTTGAGTCTACGCGCAAACGAGATGCCGACGGTGTGTTCAGGAACACCGTACCAGCTCTGTCGGTGGTATCGATCGACCACTTGCCTACGCTGCTGCCTCGAGAGGCGTCAGAGCAGTTCAGCACCGATCTGCTCCCTTCATTGCTGGAGCTTCCCAAACGAGACAGTGCTCGGGTCTGGACCGATGCGGAAAAACTCTTCAAGGAAAAGCTTTCCGAGGCAGTTAACGTATAACATGTGGGAGCAAGGTGGACGGAGACGAGAGACGCTAGACATTCGGATTTCGACGGCCTCCCAAAACATTATTTGAATCATCCTTACTACTGCAAAAGTGCCTACATTATGTTAATCGGCGAACCAGCGCGAGTGTGCATCCGAGGCGACCAGAGTATGTATCATCTATCGGAGTTCGGCTAAAGCACAAGCGAAGAAAGCAGTGTGAAGGTACAGTGACAGAACGGGAACAGCCGAACACCAGTCCCTTCAGGTTCATGATATGAATGAAACAAAAAGAAGGCAAGTTTCTTGACACATGTCGAAGCGTAGCAACACATTCTCCTTGTCCGTCAAAACTCTTGGCAAGGTTACCGGCTAACAGAGCTGCCACATCTTGACCGAATCACTGCGAGAACAACAGTGAGCAATACTAAAGTGGGGAGGATCCATAGCGGTACCCACATTCTAAAAGCCCGCGTATCAGCGCTTGGCGACCAGGTTGCGCTCCATGTACTCTGCGCAGAGGCAAAATCACGCATGGCGGCTGTGTGTGCAAGTGTCAGCACTCCGTCTTCAGCTCAGGCGAGGTTTGGGCGTACTTCCTGAACTATCATACCACGGTTTCCCACCGACGTCATCGGGAAACCATCCACTGGTTCCGCCGACCGCAAGATTGATGACAAGGTAAAATTCTATCGCAAGCGTCTTATCGGGTTCAGGCACGGATAGAAGATAAACAGGTACCCACGTTGATCAAACGGTGCAGCCGCAGTGCCCCCATAAGCAGTCGACCACGGATCCTGAACTTCGATGTACTTGCCAGAGGACATGTTCATCGTCACGGCGGGGAAACCACCCACGTTGAAGAAATACGAATCGGTATTCTTGGACGAAATATCGAGGTTGATCATGGCTTTTAGTCGACTATCTGTATAGAACCGCATCCAGCTGTCCGTCCACTCCATCGCATACACGTGGAAGTCGCTGGCAAAGTTTCCTCGTTTCGTGTTTGTCCAACCGTAGAGGCTCTTGAGAAGCGTGGAGGTGATGCTGCTGGAACCTGACGATCGCGATTAGCGAGACGAAAACGACATAAACTACAACTTACCGGTCGAGACTGGCGTGCTTCCCGAAGGAAAAGGACCATAGTTCATGGTCGAGCGCACATAGTTGGATCCTTGCGCCGCGTATGAAGGCAGGTTGCCTCTCGCTTCCATGATCTGTGTCGAGGGCGTTGGCATGAAGAGCAACGCAGAAAAGGTCATTTTACATACGTCAATCTCCCCGCTCACAGGCCACCCGCCGTAGACACCGGTGCCTTGGGCGGTGGAGGTGTCGTTGCCCTCGGGCAACATCCATATCGCAGGCCACAACCAGTCACCCTGGGGCAATTTGGCACGAACCTCGACCTTGCCGTACTTGATGGACTTTTTGCCACGGGTGTTGATGCGACCGCTCATGACGGGGTTGATCACTGTGCCAGCCTGGGCGGAGGACAGAGCGGTGCATGCGTTGGCCCCTCCGCCGGTGGACGAGGTAGAGTTGGTCGCGGTGGTCGAGTTGGTCGAGTTGGTACCACCGCCAGTGATCGTGCCGTTGCCTGCGGTACCTCCGCCGTAGCCGGTCGTGCCATTTCCAGAGTCTGTTGTGTTGGTCGCGCCATATCCGGTGTCTTGCCTTTTTTGGTAGGGTAACACGAATGCTCCCTTGTCACCGACGCCTACTTACGGATCAGTCCACGACATCCATTTACCTGTCGCAGGACATACTGGCATTGCCCACAGTGCATCCATCCAGCGTGTACGTTGCGTTGTCCATGACGGAGTTGTACCCTCCGGAGATGGTGTCGCTGGTGAGTGTTGGCATGAAATACAGTTGCCCGTTGGAGACGTATACGTTGTTTGGTGAATTCGTGGTCATTTCGAACTCGCCGTTTCTAAATTGGCATGTCAAGCTTTCTCTTGCAGGTCTGTGGTCGCGCTCACCCAAACCCACTCAGTTCTACGTCGTACGACCAGGTGCTGGTGTCGAGGCTACCACCACTGAAGTCGTCATCGAGGACGATGCACAGCTGACTGTCGTGAAGGATGTGGACTGCGTCGTATCCGCGAAAGACCAACAAGGCTGCGATGGCGACTCCCAGCAGCAGACTGGCGAACGTGATGCATTTGCTCGCGTACTCGAGCTTGGACTTCTTGAGTGCCAGCCAAGGTTTTTCCTCGTCCTTGAGTTTCTCACGAAGACGGGTGGACGGCATTGTCTTTTTTTGAATGGGAGGCAAGGGGAGGGCTGTGGTGGAGTTTGTGTTTGAAGGTACGTTGAAGGGAAGGGGGTTGTTTTGTGGCGGTGGAGACCACGTGCTGGAGGGACGGGATGCGGGCGAGAGGAAGGGAGAGCGGAAGGTCATGGTGGTGGCGGAACTGATCCTCGGAACGGCCGAGGGACCGGGATCCGCAATCCCCGCGGCGGCGGAGGAGCGATAGAGCGTGGAGCTGGATACCGAGCCGGTGGAGGAGCGATAAGGTGCGTTGGATGGGTTTGAGAGGAAGGGAGGGTGTGGAAGGGGCAATCCCTCCACGCCGACTGCGTCACCGAGCTTGTTGATGCGCGGTGTACGGATCGGTGTCGTGGTGGAGCGGGGTAGCATGCGAACGGAATCTGCGCTGCTCCTGCGGGATATGACTCCTGGGAGGGGGTCTGGGTTTCCTGAAAAAGGGTGGTATGCGGGGGCGTACGCGGAGGGGGGGTACATGCTGGTGGGTGATGGCTGTTCGTCTGCGAGGTGGTCGGCGCTGATGGCGAGCTGTGAGCGACGACGATGGTTGCGTGGTGTCTTGCGTACGGGGGGAGCGGGGAGGTCGCGATCCGAGTCGGAGTTGTCTACGTAGTCGTCGGGGCGGGAGGGGGCGAAAAAGAACGGGCGGGGAGGAGGGAGCTCTTCTTCGCTGGATGCATGGGACATTTTTGGGGGGAGGAGGACGTGCAGCCAGCACTTTTTAAGTGTGGACCGTGACCTCATGTCATTCGAAACGAGGTCGCCGTTCTCGTTGCGACGTGTCGATTTCCTGATCGGGGGCCTCTCTCCTGGCCGTTTAAAAAGGTACGACGTCCGGTTGGCTATCATCATGGACTACGACAGATACGACGCCACCCTCCACTGGATCTTCAAGCAGACCCAGGGCGACGCCTGGTTTCGTCCAAACGAAGACGCCCTTCCCCCGGGCGTATGTCTTCGCACCCACGACGGCTCCTTTCGCGTCTTCCCCTACGAAGTCGCTGCACTCGAACCATTCGAGGCCGCCGTCGCTGCCTTGAACCCTCTCGTCGCAGTCAAAGTCAGGAGCGCCGCTGTGCACGCCGCCCTCGCAGAGTCCGCCAACGACGACAGGCCAGAATGCATCTACGTCGACGCAAACACCCGCATTCAGATCATGGACACCATGGTCCTCCTCCCGCAGGCCGACAAGGAACAAAACGCTGCATTCATCGTACGTATCCTTCCTTTTTTTTTCTCGATACCTCACCATCTCTCTCCCCAGCGCGATGAGCGTGTCCTCGTCGTCTGGTCCGACACTCTGGATACCATCATACCCATTGCCCGCGATTTCGAAGACCGTCTCATACGTCTCCTGTGGAGAAATCGTCCCCCTCTTACCTCTTCCGTAATATCTTCCACTTCCGCTCCCCCCTCCATCTCCGGTCATTCACACCTGGTCAATACTCCCCGAGAGAAGGAGAAGCATGTCGAATCCGACACTCCAAGCAGCCCTACTCCACCACGCTTCTACCGCACGTGGTATGGGCGCAAGATTTTCATGTCCCCATCAGAATGCGAAAAGGCCGACCAAGAGCCGTCTCAGCGCACTACCGCGCTTTATGCATCACTCTACAACGGTTTGGCTGCAGGGCTTGCCGCAGGTAAGAACGCATACAGTAATCACTCCATCGACGCCTATATGCGCTTCTAATTCCAGTATTCATGGGAAACGGCATCAAGATCCTCGTACAGGAGTATATACTCGATCAAGACTACACTCATTTACTCCTCCTCGTCCTCGTTCCAGTCTTGTTTGCCACATCACTGGTCAGTCAGTCATCTCGCATCCGTGTACCGTCTGATAGCACACTCTCCCCTTGCAGTTCTTCGCGCTTCAACTCGTCCAGAACATCGCCATGATGATCGGTCCAATCGCACACTACTACGAAAACTCGCGATATTACTCCGCCGTCCCACCCAAACCAAACAAGCAAGTTGATGCTGCACTCCCTCACGTCACCATCCAAATGCCAGTGTACAAAGAAGGACTCGACGCAGTCTTGTGGGTCTCGCCTAGTTCATTTGATTGCCAACCGCCTAACGACCAGAATCAGGGCCCCATCAATAGAGTCACTCAAGCGTGCCATGCAGACCTACGCCAGGCAAGGCGGATCATCTTCTATATTCGTGAATGACGACGGCTTGCGTCTACTCCCTCCCGTCGAGGCCACCGCTCGTTTGTCCTTTTATGCTACCCACAACATCGGTTGGGTCGCTCGTCCGGCGCATACATATAACGCCAAGACGTCTCCGAAAGGTATGTATCCCGCATCATGGGTCTGTCGAGTCTTGCAAAGCAACTTCCAGGATTTAACCGTGCGGGTCGTTTTAAGAAGGCATCCAACATGAATTACGCTCTTGATCTGAGTTTACGTGTCGAGCGCATCCTTGAGCATCTCCAATCGGAGACTTCTTCGTCAAACCTCAGGGGTTCGGTTTCAACATCTGGATTAGACAACTATGCCACCGGGCCGACGCCCGGCACATTTGGGTTACAATACGAAGGGCGTTCAGGAAACGACCAAAATATGATTCCGCCGTACGTCGCCCAGGCATCGAGTGGTGCTGCGACCCCTACTAGACCTGGAACTCCGCGAGCTTCCACTCCTGTCTTTACGAGTGGCTCTGGAGCATCGAATACCCCCAGCCCCCCAATTCCTGTAATTGAAGACCTGGAAGAACGTGCGTTGCAGATGGCAATGGACGAAGGTAGCTTCTATTCTCCGCTTCCATTCTCCGCTGCCACTAAAGAGATTCGCATGTCCAGTTTTCCAAGAATCTGGCTCCCTCTACCGCCCCTGGTCAGCGAATTCCCGGTCCCTTCGCATTGGTCCCATAATTTTACTTGTTGACGCCGATACGATTGTCCCGGAGGACTGTTTCCGTGATGCCGCACACGAATTCGCGGAACTTGCGAGTCAAGAGCTCGGAGTACTGCAGCACGAGAGTGGTTTGTGCCTTCGATCCCCCTATTACTTCCCCTTGGTGTACTTATAGACGCTCTAGACGTCATGCAAGTCGTGCACCATTACTTTGAAAACGGAGTTGCGTTCTTCACACGTCGAATCAATAAATGTATCTCTATGGCTTGTGCCAATGGTGAAGTCGCCCCTTTCGTTGGCCATAACGCCTTCCTCCGTTGGCAAGCCCTCCAAGATGCTGCTTTCGTCGATCCTGCGGATGGCAAACAAAAGATATGGTCGGAATCCAATGTGAGTGAGGACTTTGATATGGCTCTCAGACTACAATTACGTGGATACATTATCCGGTACGTTACCTCCAGCCTCACATCCGGAAATTGCAGCGTTATTTACGCGTGCTTCTAATCCAGATGGGCATCATACTCTAAAGGTGGCTTCAAGGAGGGCGTCTCACTCACGGTAGACGACGAGCTTAACCGTTGGCAGAAGTATGCCTATGGATGTAGCGAGTAAGTATCCCGCTTATTTCGTGCCCCACGGATAATGTTACCTCAGTAGGCTGTTGTTCAACCCGCTTGTGCAATGGTGGCGCAAAGGACCCATCAATCACCAAATTCACAATTTCATGTGGTCAAGCGCTCCGACGCATTACAAAATTTCCATGTCGGCTTGTACGTCCATTACTTCCGATGTCAGAATTTGGCTTGATCTGGATTTCTTCTTCTTAAGATATGTTCTCGTACTGTGCGTCTTCTTTCTTTCGATTATTTATGTACGACTCATGCGATCGTCGAACACCCATAGATGGAATTTCCGTGTCTGTCACGCTCTCATTCCTGAACTACTTTTTACTTGGGTTCCAGTTCCCTGTCGATGGTTTCTACATGCACAGCTTCGAGATCTGGCTGGCCACAACCGTCGTGTTTTTCGGTTTCGGAAATATGGGCTACACATTGCTGCAGTACCGACTAGGCGAGAAGAACATAGCGTGGGCCTTTCTGGAAAATATGATGTGGATTCCATTCTTGTGAGTATTGAGTTTCAATTTTGGCCGCGTTAGCAGCAAGAACTCATTGGATGCCAGCTTCTTCTTCTTTGGCGGTCTCGGTATCCCGCTTTCACTGGCCATGTTGGCGCATCTATTCTCATATAATATCACTTGGACGGCCACGAAGAAGGAAGTGGAACGATCAAATTTCTTCAAGGAAGTGCCAAAGATATTGAAGAGGTAGGCTTTCGTCATCTAGTTCCGCACCTCGTGCGTCATACTCCCGGGATGCCTCCACCGGTGCCTCCTGGTTCCAACCTTGCTGCATTTATGTTTCACGATTCCCAGGGCTACATTATCCGACGAGGTAGTTCGATTTATGCTGATGCGCGACCACGTCCTGCAGGTTTTGGTTTCCCTTCCTCGTGTGCATCGCACTCATAGCAGGCATGATCATCGTCAGCACACCGCTTGTTCCTTACCAATGGCAGCTCACTGGAAATGGTTGGGCTGTCATTCTTCCACTCGCGTTGGTCTTGTCTTTTCCCAAAGACTTATTTTTCCGCTGACATACTTTGCATCACAGGATCGTTTGTTCATGTCATCTACTATTCCCGGTGAGCTCTCTTCACTATTTCCATTCCTTCTATCCGGTATCCACGCCTTCCACGCGGAATGTTTTGATCGGCCCCCACGCGGACATTCCCTTCCACGTTCTACCACACATGGCTCGCCTCCGTTATTACGAGCACTGACCAATCTCGGTGTTTCCTGCTGCTTCTCCAGATCGTCCTCAACCCATGGTTGATGATATTCTCGTACTAAACACCAGTGTCGTCCACCTCACTCTCTCCTCGTGCGCCATATCGCGTACTCGAGCAAGCACACGCCATATCACCATGCTTGTATTCCACGCACACACATGCATCCTCGACATAACCCTGGACAGAGGTGTGACCTCTGCTGAAGAAATTTTATTCGCACTTTGGCCCATTGATTTCACCGATTTTTTGCGTGAACTCTACCTAATTATTCCATCGTCCGTGACCGAGGTTATTCCCATTCACATTGCACGTTAAATTTCTTATACCCTCTTGGACCGTTGCATTGAAACCTCCGCTCTTTCTCTCGGTTGTTAACCATGTGCCGTATTTGCCATCCTTTGGAAGCATTGCCGTCGATGCCGGATTTCATTCCCGCCCTGTCGTCGTTTCATTCATGTACATGACATGCCGTCAGACTTGCACGTTCCAGCATATAAATGAATGAGGTGGAGCGATAGACGGAGTGGTGGTGTGGAGGGTATCGTACAGGATGGCCTGCTGCACAACACGTGCCAGTAGCGCCACGATGGAGCCAACGCCCCATCGGTATCATCGTGTAGCGGGAATGATTTAGAACGACCAACCGACAAGGGGCTGGTCGCTGTGTTGCCCTCGATCGATCAACGAGGCAAAGTCACGAAATCATGGTGGACCATATGTGGCGATGGATATCGGATGAAAGGCGCCGCGGAAGTGAGTGCACGGCATGCGGCCCTGGTGAAATCAGTCTTCGCAAAAAAATCATACGCCGTCACAGACTTATCTTTTACAGTCGCAACCACGATAGGGCGGACGATCAGTGGGAATCTGATCGATATCTATGGACCGTGTCTAAGATCCGCCGTGTCCATGACCATTCGCTCTGCGCACGATACTCGCATCGCATTAATGGGGTAGTGGTAACCTGGGTCGTTGCCATCGACCCGCCGGGGGTTCGATTCCCTCTTAATGCATTCTTTATGCAATTTGTTGTTTTTTCCATTCTTTTTGGTCTTCCGGAACCACAGGGCATACCTTTCCTTTTAAATAGATCGCGTTCTATAAGTAAAGTGTTCCAATTTCCTTAGCATTAGTAGTCTACTCCGAGTCTGGTCTTGAAATCACACTCGAGCTTATTCGCAAATTCATGCACTCACGAGTGATCCGCCTGTTTTCGTGAATGACAACCCCAGCAATACTTGCTCTGGGGCTCAGAAGAGACGATGCGGGGCGATGTTGGCCAGAAATTGAGACAAGCAATTCGAAACGAACAGGATATATTGGATCGCGCCTGACTCACATAGTACGAAATATCAAGGGTTGTATTTCGTGACCGAGTCGGCAGCTAGAGACCGCAAGGGTAACAAACTCCGAGCCTGATGTTATGAATAGGATTACGAGTAGAACTTTCTATTCTCATTAGGCCCGAACAAGTCTTTCCTGATCTCTGGCAACATCTATTAAAGTATCAGCGACTGATGATGTCGCTGTAAGAAGTTGCTTACTCTGTCTTCCAGCAATCTCAAACGCTCATCCAAGGTATTGTCGATCGTTATTCGCTTACTACCGTTCACGAGTTTGACACCGCCAGAACTAGTCGATAGGGTATGAGAAGCTTTGAATCATATGTCCAAATGAAACCGGAATGTACCTCTCGTTGCTCAACGTTCCCTGCACGTCGAAATCTATCTGACGACCGCTGAGCTGGGTGTAGGTCGCAGCAGCAGCTTCCCCGGCCTTTTGCACCAGCTTAACGTCTTTTTCACGCACAATCAAGGTCACGTTTGGCTCCATAAGTTGAAGGAATCCTTGAACGATGGCCCCTTCGAGAAATTGCGCGTACCGACCCTCGTCCTCGGCGGACGTCACGATCTGTGAACGTGCCACCGTAAACAGTTCCTGGACCTGCTCCTCCCTGCGATGCAAAAGTCTCAAACGCGACTTGTTCGTCAGATTAGATTGCGCGCTACATGCGCGTCGTTCGAAATGAGCGATACGTCACGACGAAATGACGAGCGTTGACAGTCGCATACGTACATCTTTTGCGCGACCTCGACGCCCTTGCATTTCTTTTCGTATTGCGCATCGATGGCTTGTTGTTCTTGCTTGACGAACTTGGCCTACCGGGGGTGACGCATGCGAGCGAGTACTGAATTAGCCATCGGGGCTGACGCCTTCGAGTTGAAGAGACATGTACCTTCTCGATGGCGAACTCCTCGTCAGCCTTGACCTTGATCTCCCGAGCCTTTTCTAAGGCTTCTTGCTTGATGAACGCCACCTACATAGATGCCCTCCCGCACTTGAGTACCGTGTCGTCGACGCCGCATCGACGAACGAACCATCTTGTTCATCTCGCTCAAAACTTCGTCATCGTTAAGAGGTCTTGCAGCCATGGTGTTGTACGTGTGTGACGAACAGAAGTCGTAAGGTGGACAGTCGGTAGCTCCCTAGCCGAGCACTACTGAAGTGGCAGCAACCTGGATGGGGTTGCATCGGAATCAAGCGCCCGACTTGATCATGTGACTGCACACCGCGGCTCACTCAACGTTCAACTCCTTTGAACGACGACGACAAATGCAGCAAAACGAACATGACTGTACTGCGTAAAGGGTATATCGCCCTGTAGCCTGCTATGTAGTGGTGAAGAGCAAAAAATCTATCTGATCGATCTGTTGAACATACGCTCAGATAACAAATATAACCCTCATTTTCTATGTTACCAACTATAAAGGAAGAAACAGAGAAGGGTAATTTAACAGGCGTGTAATACCTGGACAGTTCTTCGTCGTCCGCTGAGCTGTAATCAAGATTTTGATCACATGAATCACAGCCTGCTGGGCAGGTCGTAATGCATTCTTCTGTTCGCCTGCAGATATCAAATGTCACATATCATTAAACAATGACTTCGTTTATGTTCGTAACAACTTCGGGTCGACTCGCAACTTGCAAGTACCAGCAAGGTTTCCATCACCGAAAGCGATAACTAGCACGAAGGTCAATCCAGGAAACTAATTTTATTCCGACGATCGTTCAGGACAGTGGCTACGGATTGGGGATCGAAAATCGGATTCGAACCAAAAAAAAATAGACGAGGAAAGTGTACTTGGATCGGATTGTCCTTTGCCGTTGTCTGGTACATCGTTTCCCAGACTCTGCGTAGTGTCTTATCATCACCTGGAACAAGTGAATTGGGCCGGAATGCGACCAAGTCGATAAATGTTGAGTCTGATATTGAAACCCATAGTGGGTGCTCTTACTTCCCTAGGTAAACCGTATTACTGTCATTTACTTACGGCGACACTCGCGCAGTTGACATGCTAATATTCTTCCGAGGCAACCTAAGGCCTAGAACTTAAGCTCCAACTAGTGTGCAGTTAAGTCGATACCCTGAGCCTGAATGTTGACTAGATATATCCTTTCCTCAGCTAAGATAAGGAGGCCAGATTTTGTGAAGATCATCTGAGCGGAGATCCTGTCTAGGAAGAATTTTCCAATAAGAGTTCCATTGGAGTTCCATATATGTGTTCCATCCCCACATCCTGAATATACGTTACCATTCGTGTCAAGCTGGATGCCGTCTGGGATGCCTGAGTCGCTGTAGGCAAAGACACGACGGTCTGTGAACGACTGCGTCACTGGATCGACATCATATTGGTAGCTATTACACGCAGATTAAACATAGCTCAGAACGAATCCATCCAAGTGAACTTACATTGTAGCGGGAAGCGTCTGATTGCTTCCCCGCAAACCATTGCCTACACCTGTGTCGGTCCTAAAGATTTACAATCATCGTTGTAGATTCAGTAGAGACATCGATATCCTGCTTACACGAATGCAGTTTTGCCATCAGGGGTAAATGCGATGCCATTTGGGTGTACGAATTGATCGGCAACAACTCGGACTTGACCAGTCGATGGATCGAAGCGATAGACCTGCGAAGGCAACATCGGTTCCGGACGGAACGCATACATCCAACCGTATCTACACGAATCTGTCAGCTTTGCTTGTCTCTTAGGCCAATGGAGCGCTTACGTGGGGTCCGTGAAAAACACGACATCAGTGCCAGGCAGCACCTTGATATCGTTTAACGAGTTGAACTGCCTGCCATAAAAGTTGTCCAACAGGACAGTGGTATTGAATGGTGGGCTTGGATTCACGAGCACGACCGAAGGAGGCAGAAGGGCACGTCCTGACGTGACAAACATAAGGTTTCCCTTATACGGACCCGTTCCTCCGTTGACCATCTGTACAATGCCGGAAAGGTTTAACTGAACAACTATGAGCAATTTTCCCGGTGCTACCTATCGTATATCATACTCACTGTCTGGATTTGTACGTTGACGTCACCCGTAGCAGCAGCAAGGGCATTATCGACTTCCGTCATGTCCAACACCGAGACAACACTATTATTGTGCCAGTCACTATAACCAAAAGGACCGCCATCGTTGCTGGAGAAGAAAACAACGTTGAGGTCGGGCACATAGATTGGTGCTTCATGAGCAAAGGCAAAGGCAGGGTTGGAGACGACAAGCCGAATAGTTGCATTCGGACCCGTTATATGGAGGAAGGAGGGATCAAAAACTTGGATGAAAGGTGGGGTCATGTTCGTGGGATTGAGCCCCACGAGAGAATCATTTGTACGCCACCGAGGGTAGTGTGCACCCACGACATTGTATCGGAGAGGGTTGATGTACTAAGTTCGTTAATAATACCCTCTTTTGAGACTTGGTAGAGGGCATACCACAGCACCAGGGGGTAAGGAGAGATCCGGGAAGGCGGTGGCCTTCGTGGTCGACGACAACGCAATAGCAATTGCCAACACAATCAAAGCTGATATAACCACCGCTGTTAGGTAAAAAACTGATAAACGAGTTTGCTTTGTGGTTGGGACCTCGTCGTCCTTGCTCTGTGAACAGGATCCATTTAGAGAAGAACGAACGACAGCTTCAGGCTCACCTCTCGAGACATCGTTGCTTTCAACTTGCGTTGTAGATAGATTTTCGTCGCGGAATCGGGCAGCCGCTAAGAACTATACGTTAGCCTTGAGTCGCCTGTGCCCAGTGGCTTACTGTACTAGTAAGAGAGACTTTTGAGAAGCGCCAGCCACGGCTTAATAAAGCTTAATACTTAACTGTAAAGAACTTTGATCAATTACTAAGAGTTATGATATTGACACACCTGTTGTGACTCAAGCCTGAGCCTGAGTCCGATTTCGCGACACTTTGTAGACAGTTACAGACTTACAGTGTACACTGTTGACTACAGTACTGAACAGCTTGGCACCGCTTGCACAATGGACACGTCCAGATCGGTGAATACAGTATGAAAAAGTCTCCTGTACCTTAGGCTCTTCTAGTAGACCAGATGGCCCACAGGGCCTTCCGGGATATTTTTTAAATTCTGTCTACTAGAGTGTTGTAATATGAAGTTTCCAACAGAGATCCTAAAAGATTTACTGTATCAAAACTCATAATTTGCCCACAATTTGGGGGAAATGCCTTCTACTTGAGTTCTATTTAGATGTAATGCTAATATGTTTTTTTTTTTTTGTGGAAAAGTTCCTGGACCCGGTAGGGTTCAGGTTTGTCGATAGAAATTCTCAGCCCCTGTCCATGATTTACCATTCTGACCCCCCGTTAATTAGATGACCCCTTCCCCTTTCCCGGTTTGAAAAATTTCTCTACTCGGACTTACCGTGTTTGTCTGTTGCTTGCTAATTATCTTCGCACAGTTCCGTCACGTCAGCTAAGCTCGTGTCTTGGACTGTCGTTCCTCGTCTTCCCCCCTCTATCGCCTTGTCCTTGCAACAGCTTCGGATTGTACTGACGCGTTATGTCTACGGCAGAGATGTAATTGAATCGGAGTTGGACATACGCGAATGTATCGCTTGGAACTTACTTAAGATCGTGGACAGATACAAACCGGTATAGTTGATTTAGTTGTGGTCTTTGCTTTCGAAAATTCTGAATGTCCACCAACAGCGCCCTTGGGTCCAGGGTTGCCCGAAGGGCCTGTTGAATGATATATTATGTAGCAGCCGACTAGTTTAGCCCTACGTAAACACTTAAATCCGACAACTATGTACTGTTTACTAGAGGTCACGGGATTACCCTGGTATGTAAATGGGAAGAGGGCAATCCTGCGTGTGATTTTTTTTGGTGATTGAGATCATGTTCTTTTGCACGTCTACTATTGTTCGTGCTATTCTGAATTCTTTATTCAATAAGCGGCTGGAGCTAGTAGATCGACTTATCATAACTTGATATGATGGACAAGCCTGAGGGAAAGGCCGATGGCCTGGAGTGCTTGTCTCGGATGTTACGTGACCGTCGACCAAGCGATTTGCGAAGGCTATTGTTACGACTTGGCAGGTATTCGAAGACTATGTATCAACGTTTCAGCTGCCGGCCCAGTGCTGCAGGGGACTACGGTACACGTCCCACTTGCGAGTCCTTGGATCTTTCTAAATCAGCATTTGCACGTGATACAGAATTAGCTGAAAACGGTCCGGTCCTCGCGTAGTGCTGTCACTGTCGAGCTTTATTCTAGTACATAGTGGCCTCATGATCCGAAGTGCCAGTGAGACCTTGCCGGGGATGCTCTTTTTAGGTGGGTTTGTCCTTTTATTCCTCACCCACATACTCACGTCCGTCGTCCAACGAAAGGGAAGCGCCCGTCTCATCCAAACCGATCCCCATCACCTGCTCCCCCACTATCCAAGGACTGGCCTTCGTGTATCCCTGGGGCATGCGTATCCCACCATTCCTGTTCTTCTTACGAAACTTGTAGGGAATAACGGAATCATTAATTCGGACATTAAGGCCTTACTAGACAACATGGATTCACCGCTAGAGCTCGTTGGCGGTCGCCTCTGGGCTTGGTTTTTCCCTTTTTTTCGTCTCCTGTCGGGTTATATACCCTACCCCGTTCAAATGCTGTTTAGGCGGATCTACTGCATCGTAGCCGTCACGACATGCGCATCTCTCACACTCTCTGCTCCTCCTGGTTTTCCGTCTTCTGGAAATGGTCTCTGGTACACGGCACCCGGAAACATATGGGTGCAAGAGTGGCTTCCAGTTGGAAACGGTTATTTGGCTGGTATGTGCAAGTTATGCAGTCACTGCGGGTCTCTGAGAACGTGTGGTACCCACAGCAATGCTCCCCGGCGGCACTTCACGCGAGTCAACTCAGCTTAACATCGAATCTCTTTGGTCTGGGGGACCTTTCCAAGATCCTGTATGTGACCCTTCCCTGCATTTGAAAGCAGTAAACTCATATCAGCTTGTACGTCATAGTCATACAACGGTGGTAACAGTCCGCCCTCGCAGCACACGCAACTTGCCCAAGACATGCAGAACATTCGCCAATCTATTTTCTCTAGTTCATCTGGCACAATTGATGGTATGATTAATTTGCCCAGATGTGTACTCGGTCGAAACTAACAGCATCGCAAAGATATCGAGGAGATCATGACAGATGCTGGGGCGTATGGTACGCATGTATAATTATCCCCGGGACTGATGCGGAACTGATGCTTACTCACGCACTATACTTATCCTTGGCTCCTGTTTCTCCGGGCGGGCTGCTACAGGTTCATATGCAGGGGCTGGGTATTTATTGGCGACATTGAACACTTCCGGCACGATAACGGATTATGCGAGGTGGTTGGACCTTGACGAAGCAATTACACGAACCACATGGTCACAGGGTGGCGCAACCTTTAACCGGTATGTCGATGGCATTCTGCGGAAATAACATCTGACTGACTGAGATGATAGAGAGACGTTCTGCTCGCATCCAACTCAAGCTTGCGTGCAATACGTGAATTCCACCAACCAACTCCCGTTAGTCACATATGCGTTCTCCGTCAGCGCCGAGACAGGACTTCCGGCTCCCAATGTCACTTGTCTTGATCATGCGACTCTTAGTATCAGGGGTTACGTGTCCGAGCCTGGGATGCTGTACGAGATACTTGCTCAAGTGGAAGCACCAGGCAGCACCGCGGCATGTTCGACGGTCCCCGACTCAACCACCCCTAATGCCACGCTGAGCATAAGCGGTTCCTCCGAAGCGTGGATTACTTGGGTTGGCGACACCAACTATGCTATGGCAGCTGGAAATCCTGCTTTCAATTACTCTTTTGAAGGCCCAGACCCTCACAACAATCTTGTCAGCCTTTTGGCTTCGGCGAATATTAAGTCTACGAGTTACAATCACGTTCTCGCGGAACATGTAGCAGACTACCAGTCGATTATGGGACCGTTCTCACTTTCGCTCGGTCAGATACCAGACTTCAGCACGCCTACGGATCAGATCGTTGCATCATACCAAACGGACGTTGGAAACGCATATCTGGAATGGTTGACATTCAATTTTGGCAGGTATCTATTAACAAGTAGTGCTAGAGGGACTCTACCAGCAAACTTGCAGGGCAAGTGGGGTGATGGGTTGACAAATGCTTGGTCTGCGGGTGAGTCTTCATTTCTTACTCCCCGAATTAGATATTATGTGCAACGATAAACATGCGAAACAGACTACCGTGAGCATATTATGAATTCCTAAATAGCCGACATGCTTAATTTCACTCCTAGACTCCAACATTAATATCCAGATGAATTATTGGTTTGCGGAGATGACCAACATGAATGTTGTTGTTCCCCTATTTGATTACTTTGAGGTATGCTACCGGCTACGCGAAAAGGTGCATTGAAATATAACAGATATAGAATACCTGGGCTCCCCGTGGGGCTTACACCGCTTGGGTCCTGTACAACATCAGCTCTGGCTGGGTAACTCATAGTGAGGTCAGTTATCATCCCGGTATGTTGTTTGTCATATATTAATATCATTGTAGATGAACGTACGCCAACATGTTTTGTTGAGCCCTTTGATGCCCTAAAGTTCTCTAGATTTTTGGCCACACTGGAATGAAGCACAGCGGCAATTCGGCAATATGGGCTGATTATCCTGGTATGTCATCGGTCCGAGCCAGGTTGACGCGTCCAGTTTACCAACTCATCATAGAATCGAATGTTTGGATGGTATGTCGCCACGCACTCATCGTTATGGCGTTGTACCCATGCGTGCCAGATGGTCCATGCTTGGGATCACTTTGACTATACTAATGATATCCAATGGTGGAAATCTCAAGGATACCCGCTTGTAAAGGTAACCTCATGATTGTCATCTTTGAGAGGGAATTTCACGATGGGCTCTTTTGCAGGCTGTCGCAAATTTTCACCTTGAAAAGCTCATCGAAGATCTACATTTCAACGACTCCACTTTAGTGACAGCACCCTGCAACTCACCTGAGCAAGCTCCGATCACGTTCGGTACGCTCGATATACATTTCTGCTACACGCCGCATTGAACGACAAGGATCTAGGTTGTGCTCACGCTCAACAACTTATTTGGCAGCTTTTCAACGCCATCGAGAAAGGGTATGCAGCTGCTGGTGATACAGACACGGCATTCTTGAACTGTATGATTTCATCTCTGGTGGATAGTTTCTCCTTCTGATCGAGTCGTCAGCTGTAATATCTAAACGTGCCCAAATGGACAAGGGTCTTCGCGTCGGAGGGTGGGGTCAGTTACAAGGTCATTTGTTTCAACCACCTCTCGCAAAGCTTGGCTAACCGTTGGACCGTCCCCAGAATGGAAAGTCGATATGGATTCCCCGACGGATACCCATCGTCACCTAAGTCACTTGATAGGTGTCAGTAGATCGGTTTCATTCTGTGTGGTCCAACTTAGAAAAGATTCAGTTATACCCAGGTTATGCCATCGCATCATATGATCCTGCTCTACAAGGCGGATTGATCGTCGATGGAAGATTCCTGAATTATACCAAAGAGCAGGTTCTGGCTGCCGCTGAAATAAGCTTACTTCATAGAGGTAACGGCACTGGCCCAGATGCCGATTCGGGCTGGGAGAAGACCTGGAGAGCAGCGGGTTGGGCGCAACTTGGGAATGGAAACGAGTTCTACAAAGAGCTCACAGTATGTGTCCGATTCGTTTTCACTGTCAGTTTTCTGACGACCGTCGTGCTAGTATACCATTGAGAGGAACTTTGCTCCGAACTTGTTCGATATTTATACCCCTGGATCGACCGTATTCCAAATTGATGCCAACTTTGGATATCCAGCTGCACTTTTGGTTAGTCATATATGCCGACAGAGGAAGTACCGTAAATTGATGCAGCTCATTTCCAGAACGGTTTGTTGCAAGCGCCCGACGTGGCTAGTATAGACATTCCACTTCAAGTGACACTCCTGCCAACGCTGCCCGCCAATTGGAACACCGGTTCGATCAAAGGCGCTCGCATCAGGGGTGGGATTACCCTTGACTTTGCCTGGAATGGTGGAAAGCTCACCTCCGCAACCTTCGCTGTCGATGATGATGTTGCCGGACGGGAGAGAGAAATCGTCGTAAACTATGCAGGTCAGATTATTGGACAGTTCAGGAGCGGCGGAGGGTTGGTAGTGAATCTGTCGTGAGTCTGACGTTTCAAACAATAGTCTGACCTGTAAGCTATTTTGGATGGGACTGTATTGTGTAGTAAACCAGAGGCCGTCGAAATGTACTGACTAAGTAACACGATGACCTCTACTTGATCAGCCAATATGATCAGAATCCACTCACATATCATCGCATTAATGGGGTAGTGGTAACCTGGGTCGTTGCCATCGACCCGCCGGGGGTTCGATTCCCTCTTAATGCATTTTATCTGCTCACTTTTTGGTTGTCGTTCTCCTGCAAAGTTAGAGCTAAAGAACTTGTTTCCATCTTGCCAATCATCTCTCTCAAAGCTCAGGTCTGGGGCATTGGACTCGACAAAATGAGCACTCCTTTACCATCCGGGATCCTCGAGGCACTGCGGATGGCCCCAGGGACACTAACTAGAGAAGGCCGAACGTTCCAAGAATTTACTTTGCCTGACCTCACCCTTCCTCACAAATCCGACGACGATGTTTTAACGAACAAATACGATCTCCTCTGCCCACGAGGTTGTCGCAGTATCATTCTGAAGCGTGGCGTTGGCAGGCTGGTCGAACAATCTGGGATCGAGGTAAGGCAGATAAACTCATCCAGATCATGTTTGTGACCGCCAACCGAATATCAGATGGATTCCCCTGAACATCCCCTTGACCCTGCTCTGGTACCACTTCCGGCACCACCTACGGCGGTGCACTGGTGGCTGGTCACACCATCTCCAATGGAGTTTGAGAATGTTGGGTTTTCTCGACCTGTGGCTCGTGCGGGGGACACAGCAGGTATCGGATCTCCCGTCTCAGTATCTGCAACATATTTGATGCCCCTTTCCCTACTAATAGCTTCACCGAAACCAATCAAATTCCTCATCTGTGCCGATTGTGATGTCGGTCCGCTAGGTTGGAGCGAAGAAGGTGGCAAGGAATTCTGGCTAGCATGCTCTCGAGTCAAGTATGCAGTGCCGGCCTAAGGTCGGCCAGTATTGAAAGGTAGCGAATTGTTGCACGATTTTACTTCATTGTGTGGGCGTTAACCCTTGATGCGCAGGCTACGTTTCGGAACACTACGCTACAACCTAACTGCGGTAACACTAGGCTGTGTCTCGTCAATTAAGGCTAAGCTGCTCGTGACTGAGACTTGTTCGAAGCAAGGATGTGTGGCACTCACAAACACATTAAGCAGGACTAAGTATGTTTTCTCTTCGGTACCCCAGACTCGCCAGTTCTGCAACCCGGGTAACCGTTGAAGTTGCACCAGCCATCACCGGTCACCAATGAGGATGTCTAGGAGTTCTTTGTCCCATTTTGTGAAGTATGATGTTCATCGATGTCAAGTTTGATTTCCAGCTTCACGCCCGGCTTGGATGCTCGGGGTGTAGGGGGATGATGATTCTGTGTCCCACTTCCGGAAACGCGTCAGCTCTTTTAACACCTTCTGCAGCATTTCCAAACCAGTGTTTCGTTGGGTATGATGCGACTCAAAATGGCGTCGGGGTTGGATATCCCCTAGGATCAAACGGACAAGGACTGCCATCTGCGTCCTTGACCCTCGTTATATTCTACACCATGTTGCACAGAGCTGGTACTGAAAGGCGACGCCTTCGGTAACGTTTATGGACAAGGTGAGTGTGATGAAGGAACAAATGCAACTACCATTCATGAAGCTACCCAGCTGCTCCTACAAAAGCAAGCACACCGAACAATGGACTGAAATGACTATTCCAGGCCAGTCGCCTCGTCACAAACTTTGGGGTATGATCCAGTTCGGGGATGCGACACGCCGTGGTAACAATGTAGGCGCACGACAAGTGGCTGCCCCACTCGATGAATAATGTATCCGACACTAGATGAGGCATACGTCGTTTGGTGACGAGTTGCTCTAGGTAGAAGCTGGATTTTGGACCGACGAGCGTGAAGATGACGATAAAGGTTTGTATCTTGCGTCAGCTGGAAGTGTGAGACGAATGGACCAGGCAGAACGAAGGTGCCGGTAGGCGCATACAAAGAGGTTTGATAGCGACAACGTATTAGATATCATCAGTCTAGGTACATCCAGAAGAAAATGAGACGGTGTGGATTTGGAGTCGCGGGGGCGGATTTCGCAAGGAAGACGACGAGGATTTCGGTGGCGGATTCGAGCGAGGCGTCGACTGCCACTCCGAACGCAACTGAGACTCAAGTTCCTCTTTTTCGAGGGGCGTAGTAAGGCTGTTATTACAACGGTCTACCGAACGCTGCATGCAGAACGTACCTCTCCGTTTTCGCACGGACTACGACAAACGGCAGGAGGAATACGGCAGTTGGACCTACGTCCTAGAAGGGCACGACAGACGAAGGGCGTGCAGCAAGGTGCGATCCGAGACCGTGCGCCGTGACCGTGAATGCAAAGAACATGGGTCCATGTTTGAGCTCAAGACGACCGTGGTGGTTAAAATTCAGACCAGCCGAGCCTGCGAACTGGGGGGGGGTTGCACGTTGCGAGCGGGTTGCGCCAGTTCAGCCATCTCTACCATTTTACATCTCGTCTGTTTCTGCGTTGGTTGACGGACGAGAAAGCAACAATTCCCCAAGTTGTTTACGTCTCAGTTTTGCTCTTTTCTGAGCGTAGGCCGGTCGTTCTGACCCGGAGCGCTTATCGAACCTCTCACCAACGCATTCCAGAGCGCGTCCTTCTTTTCTGTCACTTTTCTCCAGATTTCTTTTGATCCCTCCTATTCCATACTACCATTCTATACCCTAGTTTCCGAAAGGTTACCCTGCCAGCTTCCAGCAAATCTTTCATTCGGATCCAACCCCTACTAGGTCCTATTATGTCCGCTCCGACGACTTCAACTTCCTCTTCCTCACTGGCAGGTCCCAGCGGTCAAAGTCCGCATCCCTTGCTCGAAAACAATGAGGAAAAGAATAGCGTGGTCATCAAAGTCGGAATGGTCGGGGATTCGCAGATAGGCAAGACGAGTCTCATGGTCAAGTATGTAGAGGGCAGTTTCGATGAAGATTACATCCAGACGCTGGGTTCGTACTTTGGTTCGACGTACTCCTTCGTCGCTCAACTAGCTTTCGTCAGGCGTTAATTTCATGGAGAAGACAATCACCGTACGACGCACAACAATCACATTCTCCATCTGGGACCTCGGAGGGCAACGTGAATTTGTAAACATGCTGCCTCTTGTTTGCAACGATGCCGTTGCCATACTCTTCATGTTCGACCTTTCGCGAAAGTCGACGCTGAACTCGGTGAAAGAGTGGTATCGACAAGCCAGGGGGTTTAACAAGGTGAGTTGATGGCTGTGCTGCCTTCCTGTTTTCATTTGCGTCGTGTCGTATGCGATCGGAATATGGAGACGTGACAGCAAAATGCTGCAGTCATCCTCGATCTTATGGTGTCCAAACAAGGTCTCGTGCGCATAAAGCTCACGTCATTCTGTCGTAGACCGCAATTCCATTCTTGATTGGGACCAAGTTTGACACGTTTGCAACCTTTCCGCGGGACGAACAGGAGGAGATTACTAAACAGGTCTGTCGATTTGTTGATTCGTTGGCATCCGTCCACCGACGAGGTCGTAGGCGAAGCGGTTTGCGCGAGCAATGCATGCATCGCTAATCTTCTGTTCGACATCCGCATCGATCAATGTTCAAAAGATCTTCAAGATAGTGCTCGCAAAGGCATTTGACCTGAAATGCGTGATTCCAGAGATCGAAGGTGTTGGAGAACCGGTGCTTATTTATGTGGACGTGTAACATTGTGGATAGAATGTTCGTTTAGACGAAGGGAGGATGGAGGTGTACTACTCGACAGTTTGCCAAGGTGATGTTGTATCGAGCTTGAGAATTATTCCTCGCTGAATACGTTATGATTGTGACTTTAGGAAGGGGGCCAAGCGCCACCCGTTGGGATTTTTTGGCATCTCAATATACCACCATTCGGTACACCTCCTGATACTCTGCCTCCCATCGTTTCTTCTCGACCGTGGACTTTTCAGCTTCATGATCAAGGATATCAGATCGGGAGTCTCTTTGTCCTGGGTCATTGCTCCCTCCTATCCACCGCTGTTGCTATCTATCATAACACATTAGTCTACAGTATTCGCATTGCTCGATCAGCTTTGTTTTCATCCGGGTCCTTCTTGTCACCTTTCTTCGCTTCTGCATAGCTCTCCTCGCTCATCCCCGCAAACTTACCATCTTCCCCGATCAAGTTTCATTACAAATCAACGCAAGCGTATTCCCCAAAATTGACACCCTCCTCTACACTCGTTTGAAGTACCCTTTCTTGGTAGGGCGTCTTGTACTGTTGCTATGCTCGATACATTCCCAACCATGTCTTAATGCTTTCGTATGGTAATTCCGTTATTCAAAGCGTCGAGATATCGGAGCCATCGGGTCCTCGAACTTCGCATTGACATGGCTGTCCAGGAGTTTCCTTCCGAAAGCAGGCGGGGCCTTGCCTGGCTTACCGTCCTCTCTCGGCGAACGGTAGCTCTGATCCTGATAACGCGACGTAACTCGGTGGGCCTCATCTCCGGGTTTATCTCTTGCCACGACGCCTCGCTGTGGCATATCCTTTACTGAGCCTCTGATTTCTGCTCTTCAGGCGCCGACTTGTATGAAAACCGATCTCTCGACAGCGCGCCATCCAAACTGACCCATGTCGAACCTTATCGAGAGAGATATGCCAGGAGCCGAGGACTACATTTCCAGCACTCCTCGGCGATCCTTGAGCCAGCCTCTTATTTATGTCTGCATCTGAGCTCCTTTGCCCCCCATTCGCTTGCTGGCGATGTTTACAACCCTTTCGTCTAAATGGCTCTCGACTCTGGTGCTGACATATGCCCTGGGGTCGTCCTATGCCTATGCTGCGTCCATACTGACTGCAAGAGGCGATTTATCTGATAGCACGTACGCCAGGAGTTCCGCTTCGTACATCCAAGTGGCATACTTCACGAACTGGTATCGTCTTTCTACGACCTCTGGTACCTCTCTAACTTCCCCCTCACTCAAAGGGGTATATATGCTTCCAACTTTCGTACGTGTCAGACAGCCATCGCTCTTGTCGTGGCTGATCTGTTGCAGAACCAACGGACATCGATCCAAGCCGACTGACACATATTCTATACGCATTCGCGGACGTGACAGCTGACACCGGCGTTGTTTTTCTTACCGACCCCTGGGCTGATGAGCAGGTATGCATGTCGCAGCTCATTTCCAAGATGAGATATCTTCGTCTTACGGTTTCTGAAGAAACTCTTTCCCGGAGACTCTTCGAACGAGCCAGGGAACAACCTGTATGGATGTTTGAAACAGGTGAAAATTTGACCCGTTCCCAGCATGCGGTCGTCGCTGACGTCGCGCCCAGCTCTACTTGTTGAAGTTATCCCATCGGTATGTTTCTCGACTCGCCTTCTGCATAAGAACTCACTCTAAACCCAAAAGAAACCTGAAAGTCTTGTTGTCCGTCGGTGGTGGAACGTACTCCCAGTATGGCCACTTCTCCTTTCTGACCGATAGCAAGCTTCGGGGAAATTTCGTCACGAGTGCAGTACAATTGATCAAAGATTATGGGTTCGATGGAATGTAGGTTTGATGTTTCCTCACCATTCTCGATGCTCCACACAAGGTCATGTAGAGATGTGGACTATGAGTACCCAGCAAACGAAATGGAGGGCCAAGGCTTTACGGATCTCATGACGTCTTTACGGGAAGCATTCGATGACCTTGCGATTTCAAACGGGGACACTACACCTTACGAATTGACGGTACGCTCAGACATTCACCACGCGGCTTGGATTACGACGAATATCTAGGCCGCAGTGTCAGCGGGATCCTGGAGTTACGCATATTATCAAGTCCCGCAGTTGGACAAAGCGCTCACTTATTGGAATTTGATGGTATGGCTGATTTCGTCCCCTCTTGTATCGCGGGCTCACGCTGTTTGCACAGGCGTATGACTATTCTGGACCTTGGCTGACCTTTGTACCCGTTTCGTTTCATGAGTACGCTTCAGTTCTTTATATCTTTCATTACAGGCGGACGACCAGGCGAATCTATACGGCGGCTCGAGGACAGGCGTGAGCACGGACGCTGTCATCAAGCACTACATTTCTTCCGGCGCAACTCCCAAGAAAATCGCAATGGGTAACAACTTTTTTTTGTCTTTACGAAAGGACCGGTATATGAAACGAGACTCGCAGGAATACCGCTCTATGGACGTGCTTTTGAGAATACGAGCGGGATAGGACAACCATACAGCGGGGTGAATCAGGCTCCTGATCCCATTCTAGGTCTACTGATCTCTCTGATCCAGATTGGCCCCGGGACGCTGCAAGCCGGTATCTACTCTTACAAGTACCTCCCTTTGCCTGGCGCGTCGGTGTTCGAAGATCTGCAGGACGTCGCGAGCTACTCTTACGACCCCGTTAAACGGGAGCTGGTTTCGTATGATGTTCCTGACATCGTGAAGATCAAAGCCGAATATGTCACGGCCAATTCGCTGGCGGGGTGTATGTTCTGGGAGGCGTGTTGCTCGGATCGGCGTCATGTTCTCCCTCGCTAACGGTACCCTAGCTTTCGACCGACAGGACGGGCTCGGAATCGCTCGTTAACACCGCTGGACTGGCACTCGGTCAGTTGGATCAGACACCGGTGGGTGGAGAGAACGTGCAACGCCGTTGCCTTCGTATGACCGACCATTCCACCCCTCCTACAGAACCACATCCAGTAGGTCCGCGTACCCGATGATTCTGTACACGTCGCTCAACGCATCCGTGTTCTCCAGCTACCCTGACAGTAAATGGGACAATATCCGGAACAACATGGGGAGCGCGACGACGACCACGTCGAGCCCGCGTAGTACGTCCACCTCGTCTAGTCCCAAGACGAAGACGACGTCGACAAGCACACCGACGCCCACCACGTCCCCGGGATCCTGTCTGTGTGTGGACGTATCCCCATGGGACGCCACGGTACGCCTCTCTTCTTTTTTTGCTTCGACCTCTCGATTCAACGTTGGGATATTCGAACCTCATAGACGGCATATACGGGGGGCGAAGAGGCGGTGTATAGTAAGGATTAGCCCGTGCGGTCGATCGAAGCGCTCACCTTTTCTTTCCCTTCAGACGGACATCTTTGGACGGCAAAGTGGTGGACGGAGCACGACGTCCCAGGGGGCGCAGGTAAGCCAACCCCGACGATCGTCACGTTCGGAGTTTTCTGATTGACGGGGGGGAAAACGCACCTTTCGACGCCGTTTAGCGGGGGTATGGGAGGACGAGGGAAAGTGCGACTGATCTCGTGCGCGCGCACGTATACATGTGGGGAGGTCTGGAACCGTCGATCGTGATTCATGACCGTTCAGGCGAGCCAATGGTCGTTGCGTAGATCGTGGAAATCTGGGGAGGGAGAGAAAGCGGGTTTAACCCGGAGGGCGTGGTCTTTTTTCTTTCTTTCTGGGAGTCATGGTCACTAGTACTGTTGCAGCGCGACGGTCGGCAGGTCGATACTTGTTTGCAAACTCTTTAGGCGTTGATTACTCTTGTCGAGCGAACGTTGTTTTAAATGACGGGGATGGATCGCATCGACGATTCGGCTCCTTGTTTCTCGACTAGCAAGTACATGCATATTTTTGCGTATGCTCGGAAAGAAAAACACTGCAGCAAGGGAGGGGGATGAGAAAGCGAATAAATAAGTCCATGATCGACGATGCAATGAAAGAACAGTGCTTTCAACTCTAAAAGAAAAAAGCGCGCTTTGATCACCATGGATGATACGAGTGTCCTTGACAAGAGGGGGGGGTTGGAAAGACGACCGCAGAGACTTGGGCAAAAAGAAAGGCTCGACTCGTTTGGAGTAAGAACCGTCGAAATACGAAATACCATGTGTCAATGAAAAATACAACTCCATGGAGGAAAGCGGATCCACGACCAGCGTGCGTCCAGGATGCTTGATGCGTGGGGATCACCCCATGACATGACCATAGTTGACGCTCTCACTGAGGTGCTCGTTGGCCGGATTATAGGTGAAGCCCTTGAATTGGTCTTGGACAGTCTCGGACAGGTGAGAGTCCTCCACCACCGAATCTTGGGCTTCTTCGTTTGTAAAGTCGGGATCAAAGTTGGCGACGTCGAGTACCGATTCCTGTCACTGCCGCATGAGAAGGAAGCAAAAAAAAAAAAAAAACAGAGATGCCGAAGCATAGCGTGATCAGGATCGCTTACCACGCTTGGTTTGAACGGGGGTTGAATCTTTTTTTGCAAGAGCCTGTGTTGGTGTTTAATCCCGTGCTCTGACGACGACATGTTGAGACTCACAGGTTCCAGTCGATATACTTGGCAAAGAAGGAATGTTTCTTGATCTCTTCTCCTCCGTTTGCGCCAAGGCGTCGAGTTGGATCACGTTGGAGAAGCCCGGTCATGACGCTCTTTGCTTCCCCGGATATGTCGTGTGGAAAAACGAGAGGGTCCATGAGGATCCGTTGGTACATTGTGTTCACATTTTCGTCGTAGAACGGTGGGAGACCTGTCTGGCGATCGGTTGGCACGTGTTGAAGCGTCGGCAACGGAAGAGGTGCTCACCATCATCTCGTATAAAAGGACGCCCAGTGTCCACCAATCAACGGTCTTGGTGTAGCCCTGGCTCTCCAAGAGTTCCGGTGCGATGTACTCTGGAGTGCCACAGAACGCTGAGGACGA
>JBBPLY010000049.1:74139-94405 GCA_038090035.1 Xerocomus nothofagi | reverse complement strand
TGAGGTGAGTGACGTTTGTATTATGTTGTCGCACGCCTCGTGCTGAGTACGTTGTGGTAGTGCGGGCCATGCGGGGAAGCACATGTATGTGTTTGGTCCTTTTGACTGGGCGTGCAGCGGTATACATTTCGTTGCAGATGTATTGCGAATCAGCATTTATGCGGGAAATCATGCAAGTTTTCTGGAAGACATGGGTGTTTGAATGTGTGTGCCAAGGTATGAGCTTTCGTTCGAGGGATCAATTCGAGTCTGACGGAAAGAAAAGGTGATTGATCACTCCGACGAGGAGCATCTCTGCGCAGCTCCCGTTCATGCCTGTGGGAAGGTAAGTCATCGATGACTGCATTGGATCTTTGTGCATGTTCCTTATCGAGGCGTTACACTCTTCCAGTCATGCGATCTGTCAGACATTCAACTAGTTGATGGGAGTTTATACTCGTGTCCTGGGACATGCCGAATCCCAAGGTACCCTCTATTCCTGCGACAATATTACTGATTTGCACCCGCTCACCCACCTTCAAAGCGACGTCGATCATCAGCTCCATCAATGCGATGCCCGATTATGTTCTATCAAGTGCCAATTGTGCAAACGCCTGTGCGCAGACCAAGACCACATGCACGGTCTCGACTCTAGTGCGATCCATCTATGCGGGTGCGCATGATGCTGAACTTGAACTGGCGGAGCGTTCGTCCCTGATAAGTAATTAAACTGCAGACAAGAACATTTGTGTACTGCCATCTGTGCTGCCCCGGGTATATGCGAAATTGAAACTGCACCACACTCTATTGAAGCGACATTTACGGGTAGAAATGACACGTTTCAGTATACCAAGGTGTGTGTTGTCCAGTCTCGAGCGTCTGTCCCGGTACTGACCTCTCTTGCAGTATTCTCAGGGTTCGTTCAAGTTCTTCCCACCTTGATCTGACGACGACTCCGTATGACAGCTGCCAAACGCTTGAAATGCATCAAACCGATCCCGCCGGGTGCTACTAAGCACAAGGGTCCTCACAATCACAGCACGGACAAGAAAGTCATTCATTTTTGCGAAGCGAGGTATGACTTGTCGAATGCTCTGTGTATATATACTTCGTTCACTTACAGTGTTCTAGATGCGAAAACTGCAGCTACTTTTGCACGCTACCTCTCGGTAAGTTGCAAGCATAGACCCAAAATTGTGCGGTACGGTAACGACACTGTCAAAGGTCATCCACAGCAAGAGCACGAGACACGCCACGGGTCTATGTCACGTACCCGCTGGACCGTGGATGGGCCAGATGACGTACCGCTGGAAATCGAAGGGCGCAAGTTCTCCACCAATGACGAGGGTGCACCAATGATGTGTAACCTCGTTTGCTCTGCAATGGGGCGGCATGTTCACATTGACTACTGTCGCGCGGATGATGAGGCGGCATGTACCGGAAACGAAGAGTTGCAGCATCTGACGAAGAATATACAACCTGATCCAGATCGAGCAAAGGACGTTCTCACGCACGGCTTGTTCTGGAAGCGAAGCGGTGAGTAGGGTTCAAGTGCTTTGGCTGATCATCTGTCTGAATTGCCCTTGGACAGGTTTCAAGGACCCATACTCGAAAGAAGAGCAGACCAACTTTGCGAAGTGGTGAGTTTTCGTTCAAGTTTCTGTTTTCGCGATGATCTATCACTCACAACCTTTGACAGTGATGCTATGTGTGGAGGTATGCGAGTCTTTGGCAACCCGGGGGTTGGCTAACGAGCACGCTCAATAGGTCCCGAACACACCGCTGCTGGTGGCGGCGCAGCTATACCTTCTTACTGTGTCCTGCCCCTTTTCCATGCGCCATTGAACCCCAACACCGCTCTCGCTGGGGTAGGTTACGTCTCACAGGACGGACATCAATTTACATGCAGGAATCCGGTTGTGATGCAACAAGCCTTCCATGTGTGAGTCCGCCCCCGTGCGTGCATGGTTGGCCCGAGGATTGACTTGATTTAATTTGACAGGATTTTCGTTGCCGATCAGTATGTTCCGTTAAGCTCATCCAGGGTAGATTTATTCATCATTATCTAGCTCGGGTTCGATGAGTCTAGATGATAGAAGGCCACTCCCAAATACACCAGCGACTCCTCGAATTAGTGCTCGCTCAGATAACCGATATGGTGCTGTGCTCTCGTCGCTGCATAGTTTCTGGACGGCACGTGCAGCGGCAATTGCGAACTCAAATGCTGCGCGACGGGATGCATACAGTGTGGTCCTGTTTGATCATGGTTTCGCAACCCCGATTGTGAATGATTTTGCGAGCACGGCAGATCAGTTGTTGGACGCTCTCCTCGGTTTTGGTGCGACTGGTGGAACCAACTTTAGTCTCGCGATTCAACAAGCGCAAGTAATCATGGAGCAAAGCTGGAGCACGGAAAGGTAGAGTCATATCCTCAATCTTGATCACGTACTCTTGACGACAGAATCTCCGCCGGCATAGATTCCCGGTCATTATTTTCCTTTCCGATGGTGAATGCAGTATCGGAGACGACGTCATGCAGGACCTGTGCCGGACGGCCGTCCGTCTTGGGTAAGTTGTCATCCACACACTGCACGTCGTTTGAGTTGACTGACATCCTCTTGCACGAACGCAGAAAAGCCGTATCGTTTCATGCTGTGTCGTTCGGTCCGGATGGTTCTTCAATGTACCTTCGTCGCATGGCCGACATCGCCCGCGATGCGCAGAACAACGCACCTCCGGATCCACTCGCACCGGCTGCTGCGACTATCCTATCGTCGTATACGCAAGCGCTCGATACGGTGCGTGCCGTGGCCTTGTCTCGTGGCTCCTGGGCTACAAGTATACCTAATCTAACCTACTCTCGGTTTGTACCACACTAGGTCCAACTTGCGGAGACGTTCCTGGGTATTGCAGAGTCGCTACGAAAGCCGAGAGGTGCATTGATGCATTGAGGGATCAGACTGTTTGTCGTGTTTTGGGCTTGTGTCTGCGATGCTGTTGGTCCCGTCAATGTAATGTATGTCTCTGCCGAGTTGGCGTTCAATTGGTCGAAATCCGAGGTTAGCTCCGGCTATAGCCGTGTCCAACTTGGTGTACGGGAGGTGTTGCCAGCAAGTTGACTGACTCGTCTACTGCCATTTTACAAATCCCCTAGTGATTCCCGCGCCATATTTCAAGATGTCGGATAGCCAATCGTATCATTGCCTCCTCAAGCTGTATGACACCCTCCACTAACATGGACTCAAGAATCGGTCATTCTGGCGGGTCCAAACCACACATGTTCGCGTTGATCATCGGAATTGATGACTACACCGACTGCCAGAAGCTCCGTGGGGCGGTTGCTGACGCGAAAGCAATGAAGGAATACTTGGAAGAAGTCCTCCTAGTACCACAAGATCACATCTGCGCGCTCTTCGACCATGAAGCGACTCGTGATGCGATAGTCAACGCCTTCAGGGACTTACGAGGGGACCGACGGATCAAGCACGGGGATCCCATCGTCATCTTTTATGCTGGACATGGGGGAGAACTCCCTGCTCCGTCTTTCTGGGGACCGTGGGGTCTTGAAAGCAAAATCCAGTGTCTGCTTCCTCAGGATTACAAGAATTCTAACATCTACCCAATTCTCGATCGCACGATCGGTGCCTTGATCGAGGACATCGCCAAGGAGAAGGGGGATAACATCGTAAGTGCCGAACCACACCCCGCCTCCTTGCTAACCACTGGCTGACATAGAGTGTTATCTTCGACTGCTGTCATTCTGCTTCCGGTACTAGAGTTGACAACGAAGCATATGCACATCGCACAGTCTACGTTGATCCCAACGTTCCCCCAGACCTTGATCGGGAAATATGGGGACGGAGAATGGGGAAAACTGCCCCTGGATTTGCTTGTCATGGTCTCCAGTCGCATGTCCTCTTGGCTGCATGTGGTGAGAAAGAACTCGCTTATGAGTACGAAGGGCGTGGTCAGTTCACCACTGCGCTTTTGGAAATGCTCAAAAACCATGCTATCGATGACTTCACTTACACTGAAGTTATCGAGCAGATCCACCTCAGCAAGTATGAATACTCCGACTTCTAGAATGATAGTCACGGTGATACTGACACCGTGTAATTCATTCAGGCAAAATCCTCAATGCGAAGGATTCAACCAACATCGTCTCATATTTGATGCGAGAGTGCCCGCTGGAAGGCAAGTTCGGTACTCTGTCCGCATCGAGGGCGGCAAATATGTATTCGGTGCAGGTTTGGCGCAAGGCATTTCCCATGGGGTCGAGTTCACTCTGTACAACGATCGGAAACAGAGTTTGGGTGTTCTAGTGGTCAATGATGCTGCTACGATCAAGGATTTCCAGACCATAGTAATGACGTCTGCGCATATCGGAGATGCATCATTTGCAAGGCTGACCCGTGTTGGCAACTTACCTCTCTACCTGACTCCGGGAGGAAACCTCTCTTGGATGCTCGAGGAGACACTTCGACGGATAAACGTCAACGGCAACATCCCCAAGTTCCGGCTTGTCGAGGAGGCTAAAGAGGCGAAACTGGAAGTTGTGATGGAGAACGATCTGGTCGTTCTCAGGGTCTTGGATCAGCAGCTGAAACGTTTTGGACTGACGGGACTCTCCTTCGAGACTATTCTCGATCGCCTCACCCACACCTTGGGTGCTGCCTCGCATTACTACTGGTACCTTGATTTAACCAAGGAAAACAATCATATTGATACCAGGGAAGGGGTGATCGTCGATTTCTACTTGCTGCAGGAGTCGGAGAGGGAATACGATAATTATGGGATGCCACTGCTTGTCCCCGTTGAACCAGGGTTCTGTAGAAGGGATCCGGACGCAAAAACCTCGGACGTTATCGATTTTTTTGTCGACCCTGGTGCACTATACGGGATTAAAATCACGAACAAGACAACACGGAACCTATATTTGAACGCATTTTTGTTCAATAACAGAAGTTTAAGCATAGGTGAGCAAGCTCGCTGATCGTCCGTTCAGCCTGCCTCAAACTTGAATAACATGGTTTAGTCCCATACTACACACAGCCAAGTGGTGGAAACCCTGAGGCACCCCTGAAGCAGAATGGAGCATTCACAATCGGATATGGGCCGGGAGGAATAGGTCCATTCTCGTATTCGTTGGCGGAGGGCCAGGATGTTGATGTTGGCTACCTGAAAATTTTCTTCGCGACTCGGCCCATTGACCTGTCCGACATCGTGCAACTATCGCCCTTTTCGAATATGATTGTGGCAGATGAAGACGCGCGCAAAGCGAGGTTGAAACCATTGCCCTTTATATGCCCCACTGCTCCGACAGACACCTGGTTCACTCTTGATATTCCTGTCGTGCAGAGGAGGCGGAAAGCGTGAGGTGCACTCCCATTGTTCAAACTGCTTTTGTTGCGGCCGTGTTTCTCCGACAGACGGAACGAGTCACCCCTGTAGCCCGGTAGAGAATGTGGTGGGTCATGGCGAAGGTGATGCCAGTGAGAGCTAGATAATAGGATACTCCATGAGCGAAAGTTCAGCATACCTACTACTGTATATGACGACTCCGAAGTGGGGCTTGATGGCAAGTGACAGTCACCAGCGTATAACTTCCCAATTTCAACTCCGAAACAAGTTGGACTTCGTCTTCTGCCAACAGGAAGGCAATCATTGGTACGTGCCTCTGACCCGAAATCATATAGGCGTTGGTCGCCATGACTCTTGATAAAGTTACCCTTTGCGCACAAGAAATCATCGCACGAACTTCGGCGAGTGGTTGTAGATCGGATACAAGTACACTAAGAGATACAGTAAAGGACACGGAGATCCGATAGGCTGCGCCCGGGACTCGAGCAAGATGGGATGGGGACTCGGGGGTTATTCAAAGACCAACGTGGATGAACGGAAGCCACTCGACGAACGACACGTTTCGTTCTCGAAGCCGTCCGACGGCATCATGTAGCGCTCGTGCAGCATCACGATAATCCGGCGCTGTACCGTTCTGAAAAAGTTGCTCGTATACGTCCTTGGCCACACGAGGCACGACGCTATCTCGTATCGACCACATAGTGCCAATGACACCTCCATAACCCGCAAACAACATTCCCGCAGCGATATGGATAGCTTCGTCGGAGAGTTTACCATCACCCATCGCAGTCTGACATGCGGAGAGAAAAGCGAGCCCGCCATGAGGACGTGACAACGAAATGATGTCCGACACTCTGAGGCGACGCTGGTCGGCGAGACATAGACCGCTCTCAGTGGGGCTCTCTGCATCTTGGACTCCATGGCAGGCGAAATGAACCCAGTTCGAGTCCTTCATCAGGGAAAGCACTTCCTCGACCGTCCCGACTGAAGACTCCAGAAGGGTGGCTTGTGCCGGTACAGCATTCCGAATTACCGTCCTGATATGTTCTGACTCGGCGTGGACACCTGGCAGCCGGGATTGGCCATCCGAGGATGGCTGACGGACGACAAGAAGGCGAAGCCCGCTGTCAGAGGTCATAACTGGTTTGGCCGGCGACGCAAGAATGCTGAGGGTAGGGACGTATGACGAAATGACGAAATCAGATACTTTGTGCCCAAGTCCCGAGAATTGGGTGCCGTAAAGACCAGCCGCATGGATGGGAAGAAACGTGAAATGTCCAGTCGGACACCAAAAAATGCGTGGCAGTTCCCCAGGAGTCTGCTCGGAGACATGGATGACTGAGTCAGCGATGAATTCGACTTGGTAACGTGAATTCGCATACCGAAAAATCCAGGGCATCGAGGACTGGTTTAACGACGCCCTTCCATAGCGTAGATAAGACGGCCTCCCAGCGGATTTGCTCCCGCCCCGCTCGCTGCCCCTCCCTTTCGTCACGGAGTATTGTACGATAGTGACCAAGCAGACTTTCGAGCGCGTTCTGAAGGGCTCCGGAGCGTGCGTGGGTGAAGTTGGGAAGCGGAACATGGATCACGCTCGCCTTGTCAGCAAGAATGATCAATGCATCACAACGCCTCTCTGCAGCATTAAGAACAACCACCGGTCCAGAGTGTGCCGAGGGACGGAGCTGAGCAAATTCTTTGTGGAGGAGGAATCGCTCAAAGCCTGACAATTCTCGAATCTCCAGTAGAAGCTTATCTCGCTCGATCGCGAGCGCATGATGGTTGTCAGCCTGCTGTTCCAACGACATCGACGGAAGTTCTACCCCCTGTGTTTTCTCCGATAGAGAGGGCAGATATCTGTCGCGAGTTACGCTAGCGTTCTCCAATGCGGTCGATAGTTGCTGGAGTCTACGTGCATGGTCTGGATGGGCGGTCCACAACTCGTCGAAGGAACTGCGAAGCCGAAACAACTCTCCCCATACAACCGAGCGACCTTGTTCAAGCCACTCCACGGCGGTTTCGGGGTGTCCCAGGTCAAGAGCTGCTGCTGCTCCTTCCCGAACAACATCGGCGCTTCGCACGAGTTCGCTGTAACGATGTGTGAGGGACAAGCCTATCCATGCAAGTTGAGGGAGGAGACTAATGGCAACCGAATATGCGCGAAGGAGAGAGGGATGCCCAACGGAACGAGCACATGAAATCCATTGCAATGATGCATGGAATCGAGTGACGGTGTAGCCAGTGAATGCGCTAGCAGCAAGCGAATATCGCAAGATTGCTTGCTCGAGGTCGCCCGACTCGCCAAGATGCCTGAAGCGAATGAAGAAGCAACGAGCAAGGGTGGTCAGATAAGTGGGTTTGTACAGGTGCCCGTCCGGCGTGAGTTCTACAGCATCTGTGCACATTGAGATCGCTTGCTCAAGGTCCTTAAGCTCGCCGAGGCGCTCAAAGCGAGATCTCAAGGACCTGGCGAGGTTGTTCAGACAGGTGGGTTTATGAGGGTGACCATCGGGGGTGAGGTCTACAGCGTTTCTGTGCCTCAAAATAGCTTCCTCGAGGTCGCTCAGCTCTCCGAGGTGCTCGAAACGCATTGAGTAGCAGAGGGCAAGGTTATGCACACGGCCGCTTTTTTCTGGGTGACCATCAGGCGTGAGGTCTACAGCAACCATGTGCTTCGAGATCGCTTGCTCGAGGTCACTTGACTCGCCGAGGCGATCAAAGCGAGCCTTGAAGCAAAGGGCGAGGTTGTCTAGATGACTGCTTTTGTCTGGATGCCCAGCAGGGGTGAGGTCTAGAGCATCTTTTCCCTTCGAAATCGCTTGCTCAAGGTCGCTCAGTTCATTGAGGCGATCGGAACGAGTCAGAAAACAGAGGGAGAGGTTGTGAAGAAGGGTGGGCTTGTTGTAGTGTCCTTCAGGAGTGAGTTCTACAGCACGCCTGCACCTCGAAATGGCTTGTTCGAGGTCACTCAGATCGCCGAGGCGCTCGAAACGACTCCGGAGGCAAACAGCAAGATTGTCCAGACAAGTAGGTTTGTCAGGGTGGCCGTCAGGGATGAGCTCGAGAGCATCCTTGTGACGTAAAATCGCGTGTTCGAGATCACTCAGCACGCCAGCGTACCTAAATCGAACTTGGAGGCAGAGGGCGAGGTTGTTGAGACGGCCGGGTTTGTCGATATGACCTTCAGCTGTTAGCTCTACAGCCTTATTGTGCTTGGAAATTGCACGCTCGAGGTCGTCGAGCTCCCCGAGGCGCTCAAAACGAGCGAAGAAACAGAGGGCGAGGTTGTCTAGATAAGCCGGCATTTCGGGGTGACCCTCGGGGATGAGCTCGATAGCATCTCTGTGCTGCAAAATCGCATGTTCGAGGTCATCCAGTTTGCCTAGGCGTCTAAACCGAGTTCTGAATGAGCTGGCAAGGTTGTTGAGACACGTGGGTTTGTCAGGGTGACCATCGGAGATGAGCTCCACAGCATTCCCTTGTCTTGAAATCGCTTGCTCGAGGTCAGCTAACTCGCCGAGACGCTCGAAGCGAACCCTGAAGCAGAGGGCGAGGTTATTCAGACGCCCGTATTTATCGGGATGACGATCAGGTGTGAGTTCCAGGGCATCCCTGTGGTATGAAATAGCTTGTTCCAGGTCAGTGAGCTCCCCGAGGCGATCAAAACGAATTCCAAAGGAACTGGCGAGGTTGTTCAGGTAGGTGGCCTTATCGGAGTGACCATTAGGTATGAGCTCCACCGCACTGCTGTGTCTCGAAATCGCTAGCTCAAGGTCATCCAGATCGCCGAGTCGCTCGAAACGGGCGAGGAAGGAGCTGGCAAGATTGCCAAGACAGGTAGGTCTGTCGGGATGGCCATCAGGGACGAGATCAAGGGCGATCCTGTGCTTTGAAATTGCTTGGTCGAGGTCACTTAGCTCACCGAGGTGCTTGAAACGGATAAGGAAGGAAGTGGCGAGGTTGTTAAGACGGGTGTGTTTATTAGGGTAACCATCGGGGGTAAGATCTACAGCCTTCTCGTCGCTTGAAATAGCTTGCTCGAGATCACCAAGTTCGCCGAAGTGTTGGAACCGAGTGAGAAATGAGTTGGCGAGATTGTTCAGATATTCAAGTTTGTTGGGATGACCATCAGGGGTGGAGTCGACTGCATCCCTATGCTTTGAAATTGCCTGCTCAAGGTCGCTCAGCTCGCCGAGGTACTCGACACGCGCAAGCAGGGAACTGGCGAGGTTGTTCAGGCAGGGGGGTTTGTTGGGGTGACCATCAGGGAGGAGGTCTACAGCATCGCTATACCCTGAAATCGCGAGCTCAAGGTCACTTAGCTCGCCTAGTTGCTCGAAGCGAGTAAGGAAGGAGTTAGCCAGATTGTTCAGACGGCCAGATTTGTCAGGGTGACTACCAGGGGTAAGGTCTACAGCATCTCGGTGTCTTGAAATCGCGAGCTCAAGGTCACTCAGCTCTCCGAGTCGTTCGAAACGAGCAAGGAAAGCGTTGGCGAGATTGTCTAGACAAGTGGGTTTGTCAGAGTGGTCATCTGGGATGCGTTTCAAAGCTTCCTCATGGTGCGAGATTGCTTGCTCAAGGTCATCTAGCCTGCCGAGGCTCTTGAAGCGAACGAGAAGGGAGCTGGCGAGGCTGTTCAGACGACCGGGTCTGGTCGAGTGGCTGTCAGGAGTGAGATCTACAGCATCCTGGCACATCGAGATCGCTTGCTCCAGGTCACTTAACTCGCCCAGGCGCTCGAAACGAGTCCTGAGGGATTGCGCAAGCTGGTTAAGACAGGCCGGTTTGCTGAGATGGTCATCAGGGATGAGGCCTAGGGCGTCCCTATTTCTTGATATTGCTTGTTCAAGGTCATTTATCTTGGCGACGCGCATGAAACGAGTCCTGAAACAAAGTGCTAGACTGTTCAGACGTCCGGGTTTGTCAGGGTGACCGTCAGGGGTGAGATCTACGACATCACGGAGCCACAAAATCGCTTGTTCGAGGTCATCCAGCTCTCCAAACCTGTCGAAACGGATTCTGAAGGAGCTAGCCAGGTTGTTCAGATAAGTGAGTTTGTCGAAGTGACCATCTCGGATCAACCGTATAGCATGTTTGTGGCTCGAGATTGCGAGCTCGAGATCACTAAAGTTGCCAAGGCGCTCGAAACGGGTCCTTAGGCAGAGTGCAAGGATATTTAGGCTGCCATGTTTGTCGGGGTTATCATCCGGGACGAGGTATACAGCATTCCTACACTTCAGGATCGCTTGCTCCAGGTCGCCTAAATCTCCGAGCCGCTTGAAACGAATGAAAAGGGCCATGGCAAGACTGCTCAGACGGCCAGGCTCGTCAGGGTGGCCTTTGGGTGTGAGTACCACAGCATCGCCACGCCTCGAAATCGCTTGCTCTAGATCGCTCAGCTCGTCGAGGCGCTGGAAACGATAGAAGAAAGCATTGGCGAGGTTGTTTAGACGACCAGGTTTATCAGGGTGGCCATCGGGGGTCGTGTTCGCGGCATCGCCGTGCAACGAGATCGCTTGATCAAGGTCGCTCAGTTCGTTAAGGCGCTCAAAACGAGCTCTGAAACAGAGGGCGAGGTTGTTCAAATAAGTGGATTTGTCGAGGTCGTCATCACAGCAGAACTTTATTGCATCCTTTTGCCTCGAAATAGCCTGCTCGAGGTCATCCCACTCCCCGAGGTGGTCGAAACGAATTTTAAAGCAGATGGCGAGATTGTTCAGATAGGCGGACTTGTCGGGGTTAACACCAGGTGAAAGCTCTACCGCACTCCTTTGCCTTGAAATCGCTTCCTCGAGGTCGCCTAGGTCTCCGAGCCGACGGAATCGATGCAACAGTGCCACACCGAGCTTCGTTAACCCTGTAAGGTAGTGGTGGTCTGACTCCGAAGTAGACCGGACAGATGCCTCCAGATGCAAGATTGCGAGTTGGAGGTGGGCTAGATCACGGAATTGTTCGAAGTGGCGTAGCAAGTTGTCACTGACAGCCCAAGAATCTTCGTCGACGCAACCTAGAGTATGATTTTGCTTCACGGAGGATTGGTAAACTTCCTTGCCTTGGTCTATATCACGACCGGTATGCAGCTTGAGCAAGAAAACCGCAGCTTGGTTCTCATAACTCCCTACGGAGCTGAAGTCCATCACCTGATGCAGTGATGCCCGAGCTTGTGCTACATCGGCCTCGTGGCGAAGCTTCTCAAATCGCGCCAAAAGAGCAATGGCCAGCTGGATCAAAGTGGAGGGTCGGTCGGGATGACCGGCGGGACGGGCGGCAAGGGCATCGCAATACAAGGTTATGGGAATGTCAAGGGAAGAGTCCGAGCTATCAAATCGACAATAGAGGAATTTTGCCATGGCCAAATTTGATTGAGCAGCAGCACGACAGGGGTAGTTTAGCGGGCAAACTTCAACCGCATATTCAAACCGTTCAACAGAACGCTCGAGATCCCGTTTTTCCCCGTATCTTCGGTAACGAGAGAGTGCGCTGTGACCATGGTTCGTTGCATCATCAAGCAGACCTGAGAATTCTGGGGTCGACTGTGCCGTGCGCAGATTAGCGGCAGTGACATTGCCCGAGTGGTCAACTCACGCAATGAGGGTCAAGGACCTTCGACTCCGATGAACCATCACTCTTCGGCTCCCATCGGCTGACAGTTATCAAGAGAGACGAACATGACGATGTAACATCTCCGTCTTGTGGGAAGAATGTAAACGCTGAAATGATATAAGCGCTCAGGCCTGTATGTGATACTCTATCCTGCTCACGAAGGTCATTCGAACTACGGTCCAGCAGTTGATCGACTGTGATTGCTAGTTTTCTCATGGACTCCCCATCACCCAGCGTGGGTTGAAGTTCGAAGGATGCGTAGATGCTAAGATGAACTGTGGTGGACAGATCAGACGGACTGCAACTTCTATCAGGACTAAAGTGCGTAAAAGATGTGAAGTCTCACATTGGGATTGGCCCGGCCCATTCGACGATGTCGGCATTCACTGAAACAGGCTTATTTGTTGTTCTCCATTCGAGGCCACTGTGTTGCACCACAGCGTAAAAGCCAGCGGGGATTCGCCTCAGACCGACAGCAGCATCTGTCGCTCGAATACCTATTTTGCATTTAGCAAGTTTCGGCGTTAGAAAAACAGACTTCGTACTCGTGATAACTATCGCTTCAGCGTCGTCCACACATGCCACAGAACCCAAGGAGGGCACATCCTGTGGGTGGCCGCCGTCCCTAGAAATTTCATCGTTGCCCCGTTCTTTCCTAGGATGGGAGTTAGGTCTTGATCGTAGCTCTCCGTGGTTCGGACTGCTGCTACCGGGCATCGCCACTTTGATTGGGAAACAGAGATGTTGAGGTAGCAAGGGACGTACATGAGCATCAAAATCCATCATTTCCTAAGGGGGCAGTGTTCTGATTGAAAGTCGGCATAGAATTGCACTTGAACTTCTACAGTCCGCTGACAATTCTACGCAGATTTTGTAGTAGGTCTTGGGATCAAACGATCATATTCAAACTAGATGTATGGCCGAAGATCGGCAGAAACCTTGTTTACAATAGAAAAAAACACACCCGAGCCACTAGCAGCTCAACGTACCGAAGGCATGCCGGGTTTCTTTAAAAGGCAGTTTATTTCCAGGGTGTCGAAATCGCGACTCCACAGCCACAATTCTCCCCCCAGTGACCTTGTAAACAGGTAATCTCGACTTCTTGCGTGCCAGCGCGACGGAACGACCTAGCGCGTGATGACGTTGCCAGCTTCGCAGGATCACTGTTGTCAAATGTCAGCACCTTCTTCACCTCGTGATCGCTCACATTGTCCACAGTGTCAGCCAGTGTTACATAAAAACGTCTTCTTTGTCTTTCTCATATTCCAGCGCTCGCCGCTCGGTTACTGGTTTGATTGTCCGAGCCACTGGTGCCACAATGTGTTTGGTAGATGAGTCATGAAGTGACATACTACTACTTAACTTCTTTTTGACTAGCGGCGGCATACCTCTTTGAAACCGAACTAGTCCGACTCGGCACCAGGATTCTCTCCCGGATCCCGAGTCACCAGATACTAAATTCGGCGAGACTCTGTCACGGGATGACTCGGATGGGCTATACTTTTCGTTCTCGCGTTGTATTGGCACCACGCTAGAAGAACCCATTCGGTACAGGCTGCAAAAGGTTGGCTCCACCCGTTCATCTCGTACTATTTTTACTCGATATGCGACCGCTCTCGTGAGTCATGATTTCACACCCGATACTCCCGTGTCCTTTTTGTGAGCATCGCTACGCGTTTCTACCGCTATCTCGTCATCTTCATCCCTAATAGCTTGCCCACCTCATGTTCCAGCTTTTTCCAGCCATCGTACTCGTCGCGACCATCGTCAGTGCTACAGTTTGGTCCCGTCAAAGTGGCAATGATGGGATTCATCTTGCTGTAAGACCTCAATGCGGACCCCTCCCTGGCACTGTAGCAGACGTGAATGCCGGTCTGAATCTCAATCGATACAAGACCATCGTCTCCTTTGGCGTGCGTCCGCTCATGAGAACTGAATAGCATCGTCCCAAGTCATCGTATGTGCAGGATTCTTACACAGATGGGGGTAGACGTGACGGAGGGCCTCTTGCACCCGCTGTCATTATTCCACCAAATGCACAGGCTGGAGGTCGTTCAACCAACGGGCCCGTCTGGGTGGAAGATATCGCAAGCGACATAGGTGCTCACTTGATGGATTACGCAGTAAGCGTTATTGTACATCTTTAACGGATTTGAGACCTAAGTTGCGACGTCAGTGGTCAAGTGCCGTCACGAATATCACTCTGTGGCCAAGTAACCCTTACCCTCGTGATTTCATCATGCAGAGTAAGCTTGTCGTTTCGCATCAGTAACAATTGAAGTGTTTGACGCGGCGCAACAAGCAACTACATTCTTAAACCAATCCAACAATCTAGATCCAGAGACCACGCTCTATACCATCTTCTTCGGTATCAAGTAAGCGCCACCGCGTTAAACCACCAGTTACTGAATAACAACGACCTGCAGTGATTGGGAAGATTCGTTCGGTCTGTCTCGTTCTCCGTTCCTGGGTCACGGAACTGAGCGTTATCCTTTATCAGTCGACGGTAATCATCTCCCGCAAGCAGCTCAAGACCTCCTCGGTCAAATGATCCTCCTCTCCAACCCCCCCACAAATGCCAGGAACTTCCTCGTCACCGACGTGTACGGCCGTGGTACCCAGAATGCCTGGGGTCAAGCATGGATCCAATCCATCTATGACGGACTGGCACGATTTCGTGCGCAAAACCCTCCCCTCGACGTTGCTTTTGTCAACTTTGCTACGATTTGGGATGGCGTGCTCGGTTCCGATCCGGGGTATCGAGCATTTGGGTATACGAATACGTCTTCTTGTGTCATTGGCGATGGAACGTCGACGGTCGGATCCTGTGATGACCCGGAGCATTACTTTTATTGGATCCCAGGGTAGGTGACGCAGGTGTTCAGTTCGAGACCGGGTTGACGACGCTTGACTATGTTAGGCATCCTTCCAAAGAGACCCATCGGATTATGGCTGATTATATCGAAGAAGTCCTCGATCAGTGTCGTGTAGCCTGATTGACGGGATTTTATGTCTTGTTTTTTTTACGAATATGAACGGCGCGCTGTCAGTTCTCCACTGGGGTTTTCGAGCAGATCCACTTGAATACAGCAGTTTTGGTTGGATTGAAGCAGACGCGCGCATGTGCGCATAGACCACCTCAGTGAGTGTTGAATGATCCACTCAGGAAACGGGATCGAAAGGACCGCGTAGCCTGACTCTCGCTGATGTGATCTAATGAGTCTGATAGGTAAGTCACAAAATAAAGTACGCACACCGCTGGACAGACTCTCCCGGCTAATGATCGAGATGCACCGTCCACTCGCTGTGCCTAACAAGACGTGAGCATTCTCAAGGTGGTGTCCCATCACGAGAAAAAGCCACCGGTCCTGCTTCCGTTGGATCCCGAAGGATCCTGTGCAGCGCGAGAAGCATCCCCGTTGGGATGGCTGGGAACAGGAGTCTAAGAAGGCGGTTTACGCTGCATCATCCATCAAGTCTCTGCATACAAACTTGAGAAACGACGAACCATCGGCTTTCTAGGCCGGGGCGATGTTGCGTGCGCTCCCTATCCTGATTGCCGGACACACTGCATCTTGAAGGAAGGGCACTCGCCCGCTTACATCTGCTCGTAGCCATCCTCGAGGGTTCCTGATTGTAGCATCCCTTTCGGTTGGTGGCCGGGAAGGGGACGACGATGGCAACCACTCGATCACGGTCACTCACGGACAGACCGCTGACAATGATGTTTGATACTTGGAGGAGACGCTGCATCGCGGTCTCGATGTTACCGGACTATCGCTGAGATCGGAATCCAGCGCAAGGACGTGAAATGTGACGATGAGGATGCCGCTGTTCGCCGCCTCGCCAGAACCTACGAGTCGTTGGTCATGGTTGGTTTTGAAATCCCGACCGTCTCCTCGTCATCTGGTCGTTTCGTCTACCAGAAAAGGCCACACAGGATGGTCGGTGTGAGTACCTATAACTGGAGAACCCGAAGTCCATCCGACGATATGGTTCGTGCAAGAAGAAAAGATGTAATGAAAAAAGTTATGCAAGTAAATAGAGTGTCTGTTGAAGCACCAATTAGCTGATAGTCCGTACGACTCAATGGATGAGTCGGACAGGTAGCACTAACGCGCCCGTATATTCGCCATAACATGTAAAATCACCTGGATCCGTGTGTCCCATCTTCAGTGCCTGAGCCGAAACACATCCACGCGGGAAACGCGATCGAAAGGATAGCCTTGCCTGATTCTCGCTGATGCTGATCCACACTATGAGCTCTACAATCCATCCATGAGGAAAGTACACGCACCGTCAGATGAACTACCTCACTGGGAGGATGAGACATATTATTCATTTGTTGTGTCTGATAGAAAATGAGTTACCGTGAGATGGCACACAACATCCCGCAAATGACACACCGGGGTTTCTTCCTTTGGATCTGTGGATCCTTGTGCGCTGCGAGAAGTATTTTTGTTTAGCTGCCTGGACTTGGCAGCCTTGGCAGCTGATTTACGCTGTAACATCTGGTGAGTGCCTGCATTCAATCGCGACGACCAACGAACATGAGGTATTCCATCTGTCGCAACCACTCGCTGATATGAGATGTCATCCATGCTATGTCTAGTCCTCTACCCAAGGAAGAGTACTCACTGCCTTACGATGACCCGCAGCCATCCTCGAGGGTCCCTGAATGGTGGCCCCTACTTCCGCTGCTGACTGGGAAGGAGATCGACGAGACCACCGTGAGCGTGTATCGGGCTCATGCGAAACAGGGTTCCTGTTGCTATTTTTGAATCTTGTCTGCAGCCACCCTTTAAGCCCTGGAATGCCACGAAACAATGCAGGAGTATCGACACGTTCCTCTGGACACGCTGAATGGGAGTGCATGGATACCGTATTTGGCGACTGGGGTACAACATGGGACACGCCAAATGGCAGTAGTTTGTCCTTGCGGTGATTGGTTGAGGATGGTGGCTACAGCAGCATCAACACAATCGAAATAGTAGTGTAGAGCAGTCATCACGAACCTCTTCCTCGTTGAACTGAAGAGCGTGCGTGCGTGAAGGCACCTCGATCTATGCGATAATGAGGACTCGGTTCGAACGGGTAAAGAACGAACGGATACCTCGAGTGGATCTGGTTGGTCCTGATGTATATGCACAATCAAGTCAGTGCAACTCGTTTTCGTGACGGAATGGAAAAATCCTACCTGGTCGGGGGCAGGTAGTTCGGTGTCATGATCGCCCGATGCCTTGGGTTGCTTGTCGGGTCGTTGCTGTGCGCAAGTACATAGATATCAAACATGGCATGTCAATGTAGGAGACAAAATCGAGAATTATTCGACATCATAAACGAACGATGCTTACAATAAATGGACCATACGAGTCCGAGAGAATGCCAGCGAGGTTACGCACGGTGATTATCCCATCCTTTTGTCCAGTTGCAAGATAGCTATTGTCTGCAGAGAGCGCAATTGAGTATATCTGTTCGTTGTCCTCGAGGACAGGGCCAATATAAGAGTGTCAAAGGGTCGAGGAATAAGATAGAACGGCCTGCGAAGGTGGCAATGAATTTGTTGTTAGTGGCCAGAGCGATGGAGTCAACGTCGCCGCCATCGAGAATGGGCGATTTGGCGATTTGGGACCCGGTAAATGCGTCGAAACACATGATTTCCTTCTTCACGGAGACAGCAAAAAATTTCTCGCCGTCGTTTGACCAGGCGAGTGGAGTGCTCGGCCATCTTGAGGTTGGACCGGTCTCAACGACGATCAGCTGGTCACCACTGCGACTATCGAAGATGCTGATGAAGCGGTCAAGATAGCTGGCAGTGACGATTTGCTCGCCGTTGGGGGAGAACTTGATTCCCCTGACATACGCGTCTTGTCGGAGCGGACCAACGAGTCGCTCCCCGTTCGCTATGTCCCAGATGCTCGCTCCGTTTCCCTCAGATCCGGTGGCGAATTTGGTCGAATCCAGAGAGACGTCGACAGCGGACACCACGTTTCCGTCTTCCACGTCGACGACTCTTTCATGCAGCTCTCCATCCCATACGCTCGCACCCTTCGCAGTGCCACATACTATCCAATTGTCATCCTGCGACACGGAAGTGGCAATCAATGTTCCCGTTTGTTTTCTTTCCTCTTCAAGTCGATGGTCGCCTTGAAGTCGCCACCGTTGAATCCTGTCGTCACTCGCGCCCAACAAAAGCGTTCCGTGAGGGTGGAATGCGACCGCATACACCCTATCAGGTGACCTGTGTCAAGAACTATTGTTGGGTCTCACTAGATTGTCAGCCATTCAGCCCAACCACTCATCAGAGCAGCTGCTCACCGGTGGTCGTCGACGACATCCTCACCAGTCACCCACAGTCGTTGGCTTTGAAGAATAGAGAAATGAGGTAGCTCGGTGCGGAGCGCTTCTCCAAAAACACGTTTTCTTATTCTTAATATGGGTTGCAGGCAGTTCATGTCCTTGGCGTTTATTCTGACTCGGCTCCTAGCTAGGTGACCCCGTTGCGATGACAAGGCAAACAGTCCATCGGCGAAACCTCCCTTCGCGCCAGTGGTAATCTTGCGCCGAGTGCTCGTCTGTAAGCCTGAGTCCCGATTCGCGACGAATGTACAATCTGCTCACAAACGTGCCTCGTTGACGGCAGCACTGGCAGTGCCGCAGCACGGCCTCGGCCCTCTGGACATACAACGACTGGTTTCCAGGTTCATCACACGTAAACCGTCCCACAAGTACTCATAACCGGCAGTGATTGCCGTCAAGTTATATGTTCTCGCAGCGGGTCCTACCAATGCGGTAATCATGCCGTTGTGATCGAGGGATCGTCATGTTCTCATTTTTTTTCTCCCAGGCATTTGGATGCCCTACTATATGTCGAGATTCAAGACTGCCTCGAGTTGACGACAATGACCAATACATTCAATCCCGATACGAGGACTAGATACGGACGTCTTCTTACTCGTACCCACCACCGAACCCTTTCGACGTCCCACCAGCGGCAGAAATGGCCTAGTAGCCTCGGCCTCTAGATCACGATGTTTCGTCACAGGATTCATATGATGGACGGCGAAGGCTGTTCAGAGTGCTTTCTTTTATTCTGGTCATCAACTTTTCGTTGAACAAGACATAATTTCGCGTGAATTACGCGGTACGACGTGCGCCCACCTTGGAGGCATTTGGAATAGGTTAAGTCGCATTCCATACGATGAGCGGGGCTGTGAAACTGCAAGTTGGCACGAGTATATTATCGGCTCGAGTGTCGATCTGGTAGTGCTGACAAGAATCAACAGGGCGGATCATGTTCTCATACCGGATCGTATACCAAGGAAGAGAACTCACTGCCTTGCGCTGACCTGCAGCCATCCTCGAGGGTTCCTCGTCAGTGGCATCCACTTCCACTACTGACTGGGAACTTGGAAATCGACGATCGGGCTCGTGCGAAGTAGGAGTCCTGTTGCTCTTGGATCTTGACTGCGGCCATCCTTTGAGCCTCGGAATGCCGCGAGAATGTGGGAGTATTGACATACTCCTCTGGACATCCTGGATGGGGGGCCATGGGTACCGCATCTGGCGACTGCAGTATAGCATGGGGCGCGTCACGCGGCAGTAGCTCTTCCTCGGCTGAGGACACCGGGGACGGTGACTGCTGCAACATCGACACAGCAAAAATAGAGTGGAGGTGTAATCACGAACCTCTTCCTCATTGAACTGAGAAGCTTGTGCCCATAACGGCATCTCGACCTATGGCACCATGAGAAGTCGGTTAGAAGGGTAAAAAATGAACAGGTACATCGAGATCACCATCACCGTCCCGCCGACCGGGGTCCTCGAGTGGATCCGATTTCTCAGGCAGTTCCTGGTGTACGTGAACAAAGGTTAACAAACAAGTTAGGGCGATTCGTATCGGTGACGGAATGGAAAATCCTACCGGTCGGGGGAGGGTGGTTCGGTATTGTGATCGCCACGAACGCGTTATGGTGTCGTCGCAGCCCAGTTCTCAACTTAGATAGAGGTGCACGCAGACGTGTCTGGTCAGTCGCTGTGCATGCCACACGTACGAGATACATGGGTGTGGGTGGGATCAGGTGAGGGCGTAAGAGTGGGCACGAGTGTCAGATACGCCGCCTGACTGTAAGGGTAGTCGGCCTTTTGGAAAATCGCAAAAGTACCTCGAATCCAGGCTCGGTTGAAGTGTCTCTTGTAACTTGCAAGTCAGTCGAGGAGGCGTAAGGGGGGGGGGGGGGGGGGCAGAATCCCTTCCTGTTTGTCACCCCCGGGCAAGGGAAGGGACCCCCCCGGGGGTAAAACAAAAGTGGCTCAAGTA